>JAVQJF010025447.1:0-10574 GCA_036023855.1 Gadopsis marmoratus | reverse complement strand
TAAAATATGACCAATTCTACTCATCAAACAGAGGGAATTAGAAACAAAGGCCTGCCTCTAATAGAAGCCTACTTCAGATAAAGGCCTGGTACCTTCTGCAGTTCAGATAAATAAAGGCCCCGGCTGCTATCTGAGGAAATATGGTAAGAATGTTCTGTCTAGCAGACGGGGCTGGAGCTTTCATGTCATAAGTAGTTAAAACTGCATATTTAACAGTGTTTTAACATGTTAATCTGTTTTGAAAAGGTAATATAAAGATGTGGCAAATGACTCGACTTCATGCAGTGAAACGTTACTTAAAAACTCACGTGAAACAATGGAAATGAACAAACCTTGTGCCACAGTACACACTTCGGCAACAAGACATTGACTTCCGTCCTCTACATTCTGATTTACACGTCGAGGTTATCTCTAAGTGTGAAAGCGCTGCAGACTGATTTGTTGCATCACGTATGCAGACGCTGAATTCCTGCTCTGGGAATCCTCCAGCATGCCGACTTCTCTCTCTGCTGTTTTTGAAAAGGATGGAGGGATGAATGTTTCTGTCAGATGAAGCTGTTTGAGCTGTTATGAAGAATTTGGAAGGTTGTTTTTTGTTTTTTTTTTCTCTCCATCACATAAAGCTGTTTTCTTTCAGAGGTTCGGAGGATGGAGGAGGATGGAGGAAGGAGGAAAGGATGGGAGGATTAATGTTTCTGTCAGAGGAAGCTGCTCTGCAAACAGACAGCAGCGTCTCCACTGCCTTCAGGCTGAAACAAGGTTTTTAATATGGGAACGATGCTGTAACAGACACGCAGAGCGAGAACCCAGAAAATCTTTGTATAGTGTGAAAATATGCATGTGCTGCTTCCTGGATGTTTTCCATGCACTGCACACTGGTTTTGCCGGTGCACAGAAACATGTCCTGTTTGTTTTAAAAAGACTGTTATTCAACCAGGACAATGTCACGCTTAATGTCAAATGTGCCTCGTGAATTGTCAGCTGTGTGGCAGCATGAGCAGCGTTTCACGCACGTGTCACCAGTATGAAAATCCATCCATCCATCCATCCATCCATCCATCAGTGGAAGATCTAAAGGTGTTTCATCATCATGACTCCAGAGTTTACAGCATGTCCCCTGCAGTGAAGCTGACACCCGGCCAAAGCACGTGCACTGTATTAAGACTATAGGTATATAAAGTACATACAGCTACATCTATGTGGCTGAAGCATAGGTCATAAACTCCGCCCCCTCCACGTTGTGTTCAATTCGTCCGACCAGTTTGGTTTTAATTAGTTATTTGATGCAATATAAAAAGGGTGTGTGGACGTCATGATTGAGCTGTGAGTGTGCTGTGATTGGTTCAGGCGGGTGTGTGGGCGGGACCTCAGACTGTGGCTCCAAATTACATCACCAGCGGAAGATGGCAGCTCCAATACCTTGACATTGTTTGTTGTACGGTGGGAGGAAGTGGGGAAGCGTATTTTTATTCACTTCTGCTGAACGCAAAATAATGGAAGAGGAACTTTTTGTTTCTGGTGACTAAAAATGGAAAGGACAAAAATAAAGATTAATATATTCATTACAGAAAAATAAAAAAAACCACACAAAACAAACCCACAGAGCCTGACTGATTCCAGCCGTGATATTTCTGCACGTGCGGACTCAGAGCTGCAGATGGTTAGAAATGACCCAGATATGATTTGCCATTAAAATAGCATTTCACCAAAATTATCTTTCAATAACAATGAGACACAGGTGGAGTGTGTGTGTGTGTGTGTGTGTGTGTGTGTTGTCCTTGAGTTTCTGGCAGCCGAGATGGATGAGCTGTAATTACACTGATAGAGAGATGATCGGAGGAGGGGAAGAAGACGACGAGGAGGAGGAAAAACAAGGTCGTGCATGTATTTGTCCTTGTAAAGTAGCGTGGACTCGTGCGTGTGCATATCCCTGTTTTAAATGTTATGCTTGTTAAAAAGGATGATGGGATATCAGCCGCATCCAGCAGTGGAAGGTTTTGACGTTCAAATCTGAATCCTAACAGACACGATGGACACGATAAACGCTGTGAAGTGTAGACATAAACCCGACAGAGCGGCCTTATTCCAAGGTCTAGTGTCGTCTGATACACGTCACATCGGTCCAAGTTCACTGGTCAGGTTCTGGGTGCCGACACCGGCCCAAAGTTAAAGCTGGAGCTTAAATGATTCAAACAACAGGTAGAAACTGCAGGAGGTGTTCTGAAAAACAACTGGAAGTAATTTATTGTAGTTTTGCGGCTGATTTGGCAGCTTATCAAGGCGGTCTGCAGCGGCTGACTCACCGCTCAGAGGCAATTAAAGCACTTTACAACCCTTTAGCGCCCAATTGTCGCAATTAGTCAAAAATCACACTTCTTTTTGGAGTCATTACTCGGTGAAATCTGAACACGCAGACATGATATGCATATTTTTAGATCCAGTGTGACTTACACTTTCCCAACAGTGTCATTATCTCCAGCGTCCACTGCTAATAAACGTCCACAAACCTGCTTAGAAGCCATGGAGAAACAAAGACGCTCCTGAGAACTGCGGAATCATCACGTTTTTAAGTTTTCTTCAGAATAAATGCCATCCAGCGACAGCCATCAGTGCACTCGCGTGTGCACAACAAACAGGAACAGGCAGTGGATCAAATCGGTGCACTTTTAAATGGTGCTAGTTTGCCAACTTAAACAAATATACACTGAAAAAATAAAAACAACGTGGTCCAGTGTTAGCCTTTAAAAACCAAAATGCCCCCAAATCTGTCAGCCACCCCTGGTCCACATCCGGGTTAAAAACTCAGCTGGGAGGAAAAAAGGAGGTAACGAAACTTTGTCGCCGTCTGTGCAGAAGCAAGTTTATTATCTCTGATCTCCAAACGCCAGACTGTTGCTGTTACACTGTGAAGCTGGATCGGGGCGACGCCAGCCAACGATATCCTCCCATCATACGTGAAAACTGTAGAAGTACTCTGTTGCAAGTGAAAGTCCTGCATTTAAGGTTTCACTTAAGTAAAAAGTACAAAAGCATAATTAACGTGAAAGTTCTGGTTGGGCAGAATGCTACTTTTCAGAGTGTTATGTTATTACATTTATCGTATTATTGGATCATTAACACGTGAGCAGAATTTCTACGTTACAGCTGCTGGATCTCCTGGAACCACGTTACAAACTGTTGGACAGCTTCATCTGAAGACCCATATTTCAGATCTGGGTCTAGCGTTTTGTTTGTAAAACCTAAAGCTCGTCAGATAAACGCAGTAAAAAGTACAATATCTGCATCTGAGGTGGAGGGAAGCAGAAGTAGAACGTGGCATACATTTGAAATGCTCGAGCAAAGCGCAGCACTGGTTACCTGCTTTTCCTGCCGTATTTTCTATGATTATGTCAAACATCAAGCTATCACTTCATCCACACTTCATTATGCCAAATATCACCCAGCAACAACGACTGCAGCACTTGTGCAGTGTTTTAAGCCCACAGCTGAGGATCTAATGACACGAAAACACAGCTTAGAGGCTTAAATGTGCCGCGTGTGCGTTATGCCGAGCTAACATGCTAACGAGCCATCGCACGTTGCATCCACACAGGTTTCATCACGGAGGCCTCGAGACAAACCGGAGTCCCGGGCGACGAAAGGGGAGCAGAAATGACAGAATCGACAGCGTTTTGGTGTAACGAGATCATTAAGTCAAGATCACCGGATACGAGATTTCAATAAGAGCATCTGACGAAAAGCAGATAATTAAGTCCGGATCACGAGAGAGACAAATACCTGCTCGGCCTTGTTTCTTTAAAAAGCAGTGTCTCTCTGTGAACCCCAACAACCAGAATCACAGCAGCGCTCGCGGCACTTGCTTTTGTGTCGAGACTCACCGTCACGCCGCTGTCGCTCTGCGTCTCCCTGTAGGTGAAGTTGCAGACGGCCCAGGCCACGTAGTACGTGGACATGCGCGGCGTGCGGGCGAAGCGACTGGTCAGCCAGCCGTCTTCGTCCGACAGCGAGCTGCTCTCGACGGGCATGTTGGAGAGCGAGGTGTACTGCGGGTCGTGGCGGAGGGCGAGGGAGAACGTGGCCTTGTAGACGGGCTCGTCGAAGCAGGGGAAGGCCTTCCGGGCGTGGATCGGGCTGAACTGAGTCACCGCCAGGTAGCTGGGAGAAAAGACAAAATCATCTGTTACCATGGGAAGATAAGAGACTTTCCGAAGGGCCTCGCCTGCTTCAAGGAACCGCAATGAAGGTCCTAAACAAGGAGCCTTCCTTTCAGCACAGCAAACAAACACCAAGCCACGAGCCCAGTACGACCTTTACGCACGACCTTTACGCAGCCCGCAAATGTTAAATAGTCTGGAGCCTCTCAGTTCATTTCCGTTGGACAGACCTACAACCAATCAGAGCAATGAGACGTGTGACGCACGTCAACAGAAGCTTTAAGTGCAGCTGTTTGTTCTTCTTCTAGAGGAAACATCTCGACAGTTAGTTTAAAAGGACGCCAGGCGGCGGCGGCTGAAAGATTCCAGCTTTATTGCTCATGAATTCACTTTTCGTTTGTAAGAGGTTTTTCTTTAAAAGTTGTAGTTTAACTTATTTTCCCTGTAAACTTTTACGTTGCGCCTCCTCCACACCTTCTTTTAAGTGTCTCTTTTCTTCAATCTCTCCTCCGTTCCAGGTCTTGGATCTGGGGGTCATCATGTCCGATCGATCATCGTCATCATCAGCATCTGTAACGTGCAGGACAGACGATGCACTGTTGCCGTTTTCGGCCATATTTTGGATTCAACAGTAAAACAAACTTCTGTCTGTTTGTTTGCTTTCCATAACTGTTGACGATCGGTAGGAAACAGGAAGTGAACGGCAGTCCGATGTTCTGTTGATCCATCCTCCCACTGCTCTGTCACTCTATAGTACCGTCACACCACTTCCTGTTCCTGTCTTTTTGGCGGCTGCTGGATCGACTGATGCCGTCGTTCTTTGGATTACGCTCGGGAATATTTCAGATTAAATCTCACTGTTCTTCTTTCATCTGAAACGGAACTCATGAATCCACAGGTCCAGTCGGTGCTCTAAAATGAAGTCGCCTCTGAATGAAGTGTGAATCCACTATTGGCGTAAAAAACAGTTACTGCTGTGAGACGTTAACGGGAGCTGCCCGAGTCACTGATCTCACACACACATATATATATATATATACACACATATCAGTATTTTAACTAACCCCAATTAGTTTCACAGTTGGCTCTGAATCCAAATGGTGCCATTAGACGAGTCTAGTTAAACAGAATTGCTGCTGGACCCGTGAAGTGACGTCTTCACGTTTGGCTGTAAATCGTCTGCTCTGTGGTTTCACAGCTGAAGCGTCACCTCGCTCAGGTTCTGGGATAAATCCATTCAGAATACGTGACGCTGTCGTGTAAAACTGGATTTTGTTTCAGTCTTTGAACCCTCCACACCTATCGAAAAAAGGAGATATTTAAGGTGGAATCAGAGTTCAGGCTGTTAAAGGATAATCCTCTGGGCGAAAAGTTTTTACAGCAAGACGTTTTCACTTCTTCAGACTTTCTTGTACAGTTTGACAGAGAGAGGAGAGAGATGATCCAAAATAAACAGGAGGAAATGTTCTGTTTCCTGCTGATTTCTTTAAGCCGAGCTGAATGTTTTCATATCGCAGCTTTGTTCCACTTGTCTGTCACCTGACAGAAACCGGAAGCTGCTGAAACTCCTGGAAATAATCCCTCCGAAAAACTTTGTTATCGCATTTTAACTCTGGATGTTTGTGGCGGAAAAAGATGAAAAGGAATGAGAGCGGCAGGAGCAGGAAGAGGCGGCGGTGGTGGTGGAGGAGGTATAAGTGGAGTAAGACGAGGAAAAGAAAAGATGAAAGAAAAAGAGAGCGAGGGAACAAAAGAAGGAGCAGAAAGAGGAGAAACATCAGAAGCTGCCGTGAAGCACTAAATATTCAAGAGAGACGATACAGTGAGCGAGGAAACAGAGGAGGAGGAGGAGAGGAAAGGAAGGAAGAAGAAAACAAAGGAAAGACAAAAAAGGAGCAAGAGGGGAAGAAGTGGAAGAACGTGAGAGGAGAGAAGATGGAGGAAGAGGAGAAAGAGTGGAGAAAAGAGAAGATGAGAAATGACAGGAAGAAAAATGAGAAGAAGTGGAAGGAGGAAGAAGTGGAGAGGAGGTGAAAAATGGAGGGAGGAAGAAACAGAATAATAAACAGAGAGAGAGAGAATAATGGAGAAAGCCTGAGAGGGACGAGATAAAGAGAGAATCTATTAGAGGAGAGGCTGAGTCCGCGCACACACACACACACACACACACACACACACACACACACACAACGTGACATCCTGCAGGTTGCCAACAGTCGCCGCTGCCAAGGTAACACTTGTTGTCACAGTAATCCTGATTGGCAACCAAGCTTATGGCGTTGCCCTGGACAACCACAACACACACACACACACACTAATGCGGCAGCGCGTCGCTTCGTCGCCTGAACACCAGGAGAGAAATCAAAACCACATCATCTCCTGCTGAAGTGTTTTTGTCAGAGTCTTGTGTGGCGACACCACAGAAGAAGAGAACGACCTCGGACACACACACACACACACACACACAGAAGATGAGAGCGAGAGAGAAACACACACCTCATTCAGATTCAGAGATGTAACTGAAGGGAAACTGTTGAGTCAGGCGCTTTTCTGAGAGTGTGTGTGTGTGTGTGTGTGTGTGTGTGTGTGTGCTTCATTTCTATATCTATCACACACACACACTGAACACTAAACAATGTCTCAAATTACAATTCCCCGCTTTCACATTGAAAAGTCTGCAATGTACAGCGTGTGTGTGTGTGTTGCTGCTATAGTTTTACACAGGAAGTCGGCGAAGAGGCTGATTCATCATCTTTGGTGTAAAATATGCGACTGATGGAGGAGACGGGGGGAAGGGGGGTCTTTGTGTGATCGGGTTTCAACTCTGCTCATTTATTTACAGATGAAGGAGATAAGGAGGGAGGAGAAAGGAGATGAGGGAGGAGGAGGGGAGAGAAGAGGAAGGTAGGCGGAGGGAAGAGATAAGAAAAGAGGAGATGAGGAGGGAGGTAGGCGATAAGGAGAGGAGGAGGAGGGAGGAGAGAGGTGAGTTGTTCCAAAGATAGTGTTATTCATGTTCCTGGGACCAGACTTCTTAATCCGCCAACTCCAAGTTGACTGATTCTTCATAATACCGGCGGCATCGTAGTTTGTTTTTACTACCAGTACATCGGCATGGCAACGCATCAGCGCCGACTTCTCATCTAGCGCCAACATCAGGCCCAAAATTCTACTAATTTGATCAAAACCTTGTGACAAAACACCTGAGAAGCTAATGACGTTACCGTCGGCCTCAGCTGCTCTTTAGCAAACGTTAGCATGCTAACACTAGACTCACTAGCGTAATGTTCACCATGGTGAACATGGATGATGCTTGCATTTCGCTAACATCGGCCGCTAGCATGGCAATAGCGTCACAGGCTTTCCACACTGCACTTAGCACCAGGCTAACGGAGCTGTTAGCACCGGAACAATCCTAGCACATTCCCAGCGGGCTAACCAGGGTTCATACAGCTATTTAGGAGTCAAATTCAATCAATTTTCAAGCACTTTCAAGATACCTAAACCAAAAACGTCCAGACTCAAAGGCTTCATCATCACATCTAAATTGCTGCTATAAATTCCAGCAGACAAATGTGTCGACAGGATCGTGTCACTTTTAAAAAGATGTTTGGTTTCCATCGTGACAATTTTTTCAATGACTGTATTTGAAGTCAAGCATATTCACAACCTTGAAAAAATTACGGTTGATGTTAACTGTTTTCCAAACTGTCAGGACTTGGTACGAACCCTGGCTCACCTTAGCCTAGAGCTTGCTGCGTTAGCCTAGAGCTAGCTGGGCCTGCTCTGGAGACGGGTCAGCCCGAGAACCCGCCAGCGAAAAGGTGCCGATGTGAAACGGGGCTGAGCAACACAGCAACAATCTTATATTTTTACATTTTGTACCGATAAGCTGCGCTTTAGAGTTTAGCTTTAGAGGTAATCTGTCATAACAGCGAGGAGATCGAGTGGCCAATCCTGTCCCGCTGGCGATGTTCGATGAATTTATCCTGCTACCGAAGCTCAGGGGTCAGACAGCGGCACCTTGGATCTGTGGAGGCCTCCATTACGCAGCACTTTCTGCTCCTCCCCTGTGTGTCTGTGCTGGCGAACGAATGGATTTATTAAGTTGCTTCAGTCGACTGCCGTGTTAGATGGGTTACCCGCTCACACACGCTGCCGAGTGTGTGAGCGCAGTATTGATCCGAAATCTCATCTCAACACTGGATTACTCCATCAGAACGATGGGGGGGGGGGGGATATGAGCAGGGACTCGGAGGGAAGACGAGATCTGCTGCCCAATCGGCTTCTTTCTATCCTCCATTAACACGTAGACTCACGTAACCTTCGTTAACCATCTGCCTTCTCTCGTTAACACTCAAACGTCTCTGTTCCTCATCAAACTGCGGCCTCGTTAGCTGCCCTGCTACTCCTCGTTAAACGCAATTCCCACCCTCGTTAAAGAAAGCAGCTCGGCAAAAAAAACAAAAAGAGGAAAAAAAGCAGCCTCTGTCTAATGAAAGAGATCCTCGCAGGATCTGAGGGCGGAGAAGCGGCTCTGCTCGGGTGTTTTTCGGGAAGTCTGGGCTTCAGGAATGTTGTGCATGAAAGAGAAAGGATGCTGCTCTCTGAAGCTCACACCTGGAACGGTTTCGTCAGCACTGAGACACGAGGGGCCCCATTTTGAGTCGAGACAAGCGCAGGGCAGCAAGCGTTGGCCGCGTGGTCTGAGCGGGCGTCTCCGAGCACCGCTGACATTTCGGTTCATGCCCGGCTGCCTGCAGGTGCATCTAGGTCAGCGGGCGTGGCGAAAGCTACAGTCAGACGCCAGTTTTGAAGAGTTAAAGAGGAGGTAAGAAAATCTGCGCATAATTAGGCACGATTAAATAAAAAACTGCCCCGGCGCAGACTCCTTTACATTAGCCGATTATTGATCTGTAGCGTCTGTGTGTGTGACGTCATGTGACCAGCGGACAGCAGCTCGATGGTGTGTGTGTGAGCGCCAATTAATTCAGCCTCTCCAGGCATTTAAGCACTTAAGTCCAGCCTGGGGTTTGACAGTAACTCTGGATATTAAGCAAATTTCACAGTGGAGCACGTGTGTGTGTGTTAGCATTAGCCACGCCGCTGCATCAAGCTAATCCTTAAACTAACAGTGAGCTTTGAGCACACACACACACACACACACACACAATGTGAACAGTAAAAGTCTCACTGATGTTTTTTATGTTATTTTTTAAATAATCAGCCGCGTCTCTTTGCGTTGCTGCTTAGTCATCAGATTAAACATATTTATGAACCACGGCTGGCACCTTTTTAAAGCCCGTTGCTCACATATACACACACCATAGCAAACTCGCATCAAAAGCCGCCGTTCTGTGTCACGTGGCGTTTTAAAGCAATCCGGTTAGCGCACCAAGTCGACAGTAACCAGGTTTCTCTCAGCCGGAGCACTGAACTTTAACTAGCAGCTTGTTGTGTTGTGATCGAGCTCTGCCGGCCCATCAGCTGCTGCATTGATCCAGTATTGATCCAAACAGCAGCTGCCAGTGAATACGGGACCGCTGGCGGGGCACAGAGGCCAAAACCTGACGGGTCAGCAAATACAGCAAAACGTGTGAGTTTCAAGTCACATAGAGACAGAACGAGCTTTTATCCACCTTTTGATGTCAAAATGAGCTCTCGTCAGTCTTCGGCAGCTCGTTAAATCTGCTGCTGGACACATTATAGAAGCAAAAACACTCATTTATGTCATCGCTATAATTAAACAAGACTGATCTGAATCTGAGGAAGATCAATTATGCAAAAAGAGAGCAAGTCAGTTCAAATTAAGCAATCATGCATCACACATGCCTGGTTTTAAAATTCACTGACTTGTTGTATTTGTAGGTTTTGAAGTTCTTGTCAGTGAAAAGGTTTTAACACTAGACTTTATTTATTTAACATTATAATGAAACACAAGAGGATGTTCATTATAGCGACTGACGTGTGCGACTTCGACTCAAAGCTAAATCTATCAAAAGGACAAATTCCTACTTGTTGAAATTTGAGGGCAACTTTAAATAACAGTCACGACTATTTCGAAACACGGGTTTTTCCTTGTGTGCTGCCACTATCAGTCACCTCTCTGCCTCTTTATGAGTCTTTATGTGGTCGTGGCTTTATTCCTCCAACCCATCAGGACTGAGCTCTTCTGATTTAATCAATTAACTACAACTTTGTGCTTCTGCAATAAAATGTTCTGTCCCTGCAACACACACACACACAAACTCATGCATGAAACAATAAACGTATCCGCACACAGTCTGTTTCCCATCAGCACGGTGGGGAAGAAGTCTGGTGTGGAAACAACTCTGCAGCAGAGGCTTATGGGAAATTCATAAGGAAGAAGTGAGTCGTGTGTGTGTGTGTGTGTGTGTGTGTGTGTGTGTGTGTGGGGGG
>JAVQJF010025445.1:0-11080 GCA_036023855.1 Gadopsis marmoratus | reverse complement strand
CGCCTTCATAGTCTAATATGGCAGTAATTTCACCTTCTACTGTGTCCGAATATAGTGTTTAAAACGTGCCTAAACATCCTGTCAAACATGGTGGAGGTAGTGTTATGGCATGGGCATGTATGGCTGCCAGTGGAGCTGGGTCACTGGTGTTTATTGATGATGTGACTGCTGATGGAAGTAGCAGGATGGATTCTAAAGTTTATAGGACTAAACTATCTGCTCAGATTCAGCTAAATGCTGCAGAACTGATAGGATGGTGCTTCGCCGTACAGATGGATAATGACCCAAAACATATTGCAAAGCAACCCAAGAGCTTCTGAAGGCAAAGAAATGTAATATTCTTCAATGGCAGTGTCACCTGACCTCATCCCAACTGAGGAGCTTTTCACATTCTGAAGACCAAACTGAGGGCAGAAAGACCCAGAAACAAGCAGCAACTGAAGGCAGCTGCAGTAAAAGCCTGACAAAGCCAGGAGGAAGGCGGAAACTCAGCATTTGGTTCTAGACTTCAGGCAGTCAGTGCCTGCAAAGGATTTTCAACCAAGTATTAAAGATATTCCTTATATTTATGATTATGTTAGATTGTCCAATTACTTTTGAGCCTGTGAAAATGGGGGACTTTGTATAAAATGGCTGTAATTCCAAAAACAGTTAATGTGATATTTTTATCAAACCCCTTGAATTAAAGCTGAAAGTCGACTCTCCAATCACATCTTGATTGCTTCATTTCAAATCCATTGTGATGGTGTACAGAGGCAAAAGTACAAAACTTGCGTCACTGTCCAAATACTTATGGACCTGACTGTAGTTTCTCATTATATTGAGATAGATTCTCATTATATTGAGATAGTTTCTCATTGTTTCTCTCAAATTGGATAAATAATTTACATACACAAAAGAAGAGAACATAATGTTCAGCGGTAGTAACCATATTTTAACATGTCTGAGGGATGTCAGGGTAAGTTGTTCAACAGGCAAACGGGTATATCTGTATGCCATTACAAACAGATGGAAGCGCATGAAATGGTAGGACATGCTAGTGGGAGCACATGCGTGTTCCCTGATCTTTGCTTTGGAAGACAGTGGCACAGCTGTTAATACAGTCATCACAGTTATGGCTCATGTTGCTCTGATATAACTCACCACACTGCTGTATGTGCTCAGTTTCTCTGGTTAATGATGCTTTGGGGAAATAAACTTAATGTACCGAATTCATTCAGCCGTTTCCTGTTTCAATTCAAAACAAATAATGAAGCTGAGTACATAATAAAAATAATCTTTCACCAGTTGGAAGAAAATCGGAAACTGCAAGTGAATAAAAAGGGACGCCGCGGCTGCAGGGAGAGGCCCTTTACGTGTGCGTTTGTTCCTATACTTCGCCTTCTTACCCGCGTCAAACTCAAATCCCTTATTCTGAAAGGTGTGCGTGCAGCCTCCAGCCTGGTCATGTCGCTCCAGAACCACGACCCTCTTCCCGGCCTTGGACAAAAGCGCTGCGGCTGTCAAACCTCCCACACCGCTGCCAATCACCACCGCATCCAGAGCAGGGGGGACGCGGTCCACGCGGAACCCTGCAGGGGAGCACACGGTGCATTATCCAGAACACTTTCTCGGCATCTTGAATGCAGATCAAATAAAATTGCATTACAACTCTGGCTGCATCTTCTCCAATAGTGGAGACAATTTAGTTTGGACGAAAGTGATTAGATTGTCCAACACTAGAGCCACTGAGATTTCTACTGCCAGTCATGTTTTTGCTTAGGGGTTTTCATGTTTGACTCTGTGGCTGCCAGATTTGATCTCTTGACATTAATTTGATCAAAGCGTCTTTAATTAGTTGTATGATGAAGGAGACTACAAAGCTCTGGTAGACAGCACGGCACATCCACAGCACCGACTCTGGATCACAAACATCCTTGCTTACCTCTCTTCAGCCTGTTGTCCCTCTGTCTTCTGTCGGTGACCAAGGCTCCTGGGGGCCTCAGGCACTTCTCGCTGAACACCTTGTAGCGCCGCCCAGTGATCAGGAAGAGGACGACGACCACCAGCAGCAGCACGCAGCTCAACACACACAGCAGCCTCCACCACATTGCGGAGGAGAGCGGTGTGCCCACTATAGAGCACTGGCAGCAGGGTGGAGTGGAAAGGAATACACAGCAGAGAGAGAGAAAAGGAAAACTGAGGTAGATTGAGAGAACAATCCAAATAGAGAGGAGATGAGGGGAAGGTAGGAGTGGTCAAGAGAAGATAGATAGAAAGCTCCCTTTCAACAAGGCTTTCCCTCATGAAGAGCACTAAAGTGCAGAGGAGGAGACGGTAAAATTAGGGGTGGAGAAAAGGAAAAGGAGGATAGATGCCTAATAAGGGATCAAGTAAACGCACATGTAACACATGACATCTTGGAAGCCTCCGGCTACACAAAGGGCGGAGAAGATGACACATTCTCCACGCCGAGGACACGAGACTAGCAGAGAAAAGAAGAACTGGTTGTTCGTCACCTCATCAGGCTTCGTTCGGACTGGTTCACTCACCCGGAACCAGTTAGTCGCTCATTACCAAACGGCCCCAGGATGGATTTGTTTTTTCGAAAAACTCTCTTTGTGGAGCCCGAAATCGTCGCAGTTCCACTACGTGATTGTGAACAAAAACGCTTTCAGAGCTGAGCTGCGGTGAATGGGATGTGGGCCACTTTCGAGTGTTCATACAATGCGCAGTGTGGCGTAATCTTGATGCTGTGCTAACACGACAATAACGGATGACAATTACCATAAGAGTTCAAGCAACGATTAGGAAAAGACATAAGGAGGATAAAAATTCATAGATGCTCAGTCACGCCTGTCATTCACCAACTCGTCATCCTGCAGTTTGTCCACCCTGGTTTTCCACCCACTCATCGCCAGATCATGGCCTCAGTTTGTACGGTAGCTCATCAGCCTCAGTGATCGTCTAGTCTTTGCAAGCTGTGTTTGAAACTTGTTGCTCTCGCTCTAATCCTGTTCTCCTGCACTTCAGGTCTGCCTGCCTGCCTACAGACCCCAGCCTGCCACGTCCTCCCTCCATCAGATCCTCCCCCCACTCTCCGGCTTCCCTTTCCTTTGCCCAAATAAACCAAGTTGCCTTTCATCGACTCCAGTGTTTGTGTCCTGCACTTGGGCCCCACTGGTCAGCCTGTCGCAATACTTAGTGTAATGACTCAGAAAATGCAGGTTCGGAACCCAAAAGCACAATCCAGGCACCGAGCAGACGAATGTAAAAGTGTTGCTATGTCTCAATTCACTGTGTACACTACGTACTTAGTTGTGTAGTGCATGTTGACTCAAATCAAACACAACCACTGTACACTCACAGGAAGTGAGGAGCGCAACAGCTGACGTGTAGCAGGCGGAGGTCGTCACCTGGGTGGGAGTGTGTCCATGTGTGTATGCGGATGTGTTTGTGATGCTGATTGGGGCCCAGCATCTGTGAAATCAATGTACTTAGCTGTTTTTTAATGCGCCCGGGGAGTTGATAACGAGATCTTTTTTCCACACAGCTGAGGTTTTTATTTTTCCACAGCTGTCATCGGCGGATCTTTGATGATTAAAAGTTTTAAGCTGTGTGTACAGCGAGTACAGCAGGGGAGAAAGCACACCTCTGTTGGGAATGAGGGGTTTGGAGGTGCGACTGCCCAGGAAGTCCGAGATCCAGCCAAGCTATCCTGCTTGTTGTTGTTTTTTAACGTGCATTATTGTGACTTGTGAAAGTTGTAACCACAGTGAGGAAAGAAAGTCCGTCTACATAATCCTCCCCCCCCACGGAAAATCACAAATTATTTCAAATGTATCCTTTATTCAGCAGAGACAGAAGCATGAACAATGTCTGATTCCACAATCATGAGTCCTACAACAAAATTACAAGGTTCAATATCGACTCGCGGTGCATTTTATAGAGCCATGTGTGACTGTTTAAGGATTTTATTTGACATGCAGACTACTGGATTTAAAGGAGCACTCCACTGACTTTACACATCAAGGTCATGGGGGAGTACTACTCTACTACTAGAATTTATTTTTTTGCTCTTCTAAAACCTATGAAAATAACCCAGATAATGTCATGGTGATGTCTTCCAAGACTATTTTCTCTCGAACACGGCAGCCGAGTTTTACAGACATTTACCAGGCAGGAGGGTTTACTGGAGAGATGCTACCGAGTTGCATTATGGGAAATATAGGATTCAGAGTTTTCGGAGCTTGACTCATACTAGCTAATAAAAGTAAGGCTATCTGGTCCTCTGCTGCTTCAGTTTTGATTGCTGCTCATTTTTTTTTTAAACGCGCCTTGTGAGGGTCCCCACCTTTATGGAAGTGCAATAGTAAATCACTGGAGTGTCCCTTTAATGTAACTTTTTAAAGATGATCACAAATTGAATACTGAATGTATAGCATTTGCAAATGAAACACTTCAATAGTACATATACAGTGTAAATATGCACAGTAAACCACTTTGTATTTGATTTATTCAAACGGATAATTGCCAGTGACTTCGTTAGTAACCGAATACAAATTGGTAAAGCCAAATTACTTTAGAGCTGCGGTTGTACTCAAGTGTACGTCATTAAGTAAAGATACAGTGACAAAAACTGTTTTATTGCATTCATGAGATTTCATAGAAAAAGGACACAGTGAGGTTTTGGAATGTCCTCGAGAGAGCAACAAATGTGTACCTCAACACCGCGAACTCCAGCGATACAAATATAGCTGCCAGACAAATATCTGCTATTTTCAAGCCACTTTCAAAAACTAGAGCACAAATATAAATGTAATTTTTACAAAGAATGAGCCACTAAAAACGTCTCCTCCAATACACCGGTTTCTCATCAAAAGTATTGAGTAGCTGCCACAATAAAAGATCTGAGTACAAAGAAGCTGCTCAAAAAGCGTTCTGCAGTTGGCACCATGGACAGTGTTGCATGTACAGTGGCCCAAGAGTGCCCAACACAACATATTAAAATAACACAAATTGGATGAAATTTTAATTGTTTTCATAGTTTCACACTTTTACTTCAGTGCTTCAGTTTTGGCGGGTTTGTGCCACTTTTTGTTGTGTTGTTCACTCTTAGGCTACTGTATACATGTCTTCACTGATGACATTCTTAAAGTTATCACTAAAGTGTTACATACTGTAAACACTAGGCAGGAATCTCATACCTACTACATCAGTACCCATAATATCGTCGCGTATCTACATGATATCTACAAACTGTTTACAACTGAGTCAATAAATACAACACAAATAATACAAAATAAAACGGTGCAAATTAGCAATGATGATGTGTGTGTGTTTATATGTCGAGGGGGTTTCAAGCTATGTAATGCCTCCTCTTTCAGAAAGACAGTGGGCGGGTCTTGAGATCTTGGGTGACACTGGCTGTGCTCATGAGAATAAATATATCTGACTGATTTTGTGTTTAGATATTCTGAGCTTGTCTGTTGTCTGCATAACGTCAGCATCAACTGTTCCACACCTGATAGGTAGTTTTGTTTCAACATGTTGTTTGACCGTGATTGGCTGGGTGCGCCACCTGCCTAAAACTTTCTGGTCACACTAGAAAGTGGTACAGCAAAATTAATCTTTGCGTCGTATTTTGTTCACCATTTAATGCAATAAGAAGTTACTGAAAAGCTCTCTGCGAGCGTGCTAATAGTCATTTAGCAAACTCTCTCCGTCTAGCCTAGCTCGGTCGCTGACGGAACAATCATGTCACAGTTTACTTATCGTGGAGGCTCCACTGGAATCAGCTGGAATCACTCAAAAGAAAGCATTGTCTACTTGTGGCCCCTCGTGATCAGTTCAACCAAAAAGTGATTTTGTAGTGGTACAATTGAAAAGGTAATTGAGCTTGAAACAGCAATGGATAGGGCAAAATAAACATCATTTTGTGAAACAGAAAGGTGAGTTTCCTGCTTTCTGCACTAGACCTTGAGACCAGAGACGCACTAGATAAGAAAGGCTGCACGGACAGACTACAGATGGACTGTGAGCATAACATTCTCCAATAAGAACCAACGTGAGTTACACAACAACTGAAGTGTTAAAGGTTTTAGGACAATCCGCTTGCCTTTTTCATGTTATGGTAAACTGAATACACTTTGGGTTTTTTGGACTCCCAGACAAACAAACACGCAGATTAAAACATTTTGTTTGGTCTCTTGTAAGTCATGATGGGCGTTTCTGTCATTATTTTCAACATTTTAGGTTTCATTTTTGGTCACTTAAGCGTAACAACAATCAACAGTTGTACTACCCCTCATAGCTTGCAGATCAAGTGTAACTATCAGTATTGGTCTCTCTGATCATGAAATGTAAACAATGACAAAGTCTGCTGATGATCATCTGTAATGGCACAAATAATTCCAAAACGTACACGTCCTGGCTCTAAAATCCATGCAACAAACACACACCTGCGCACGCACACACATAATCCTACATAACATATATAACAACAGAGGTCTTATTCACACACTTTCAAGAAAAATATCCTGTAAGTAATGAACTGTAGTAAGAAAATCATTTTCTGATGCTAAGCTACTGCTAAGGTCAGATGTAATCTCTGTGGAAACTTCACAAAATCTAAACAAGCACTTCCATTATTCACGCAGCGGTATATTTTCAGTGCCATTGCTTTCTTTCTTCATCCTAACGTTCCCTACCTCCGCTGCCCTCCACAGCCCGGTTCTAGAAAACCCAGGTGACGGGGACCCACTGGGGGTTTTTAGAAACTGTTTCCAGGGCGGCCTTGACGGTGCGGTAGGTCTCGTCCAGGTTGTCGTTGATGATGCTGAGGTCAAAGTAGTGACCGTATGCCGCCTGGACTTTAGCGCTCTCGTCGACTGTCCTCTGCAGCTCTTCATCCTGAGACCGAAAACATGTGACTTGGCTTTGCATGTTCTTATCGGATTCTTATGAGAATCAAAGAACCTCTTCTTTCAACTATTTCAAGTTTACCGTATTTCCTCAAATAGCGACTGGGGCCTTTATTTACCTGAACTGCAGAAGGTAACAGACCTTTATCTGAAGCAGGCTTGTTTTAGAGGCAGGCCTTTATTTCTAATTTTCTAATTATATCTAATTTCTAATCCGTTTCAAATTAAAAGCCCTGTAATGTTTCAGTAGACAGAAACCACTGTTCATTTCGTAACAAGGCTTTTATTGTGAAACTGGATGAGTGAAAATTGCATGATTAAATTGTTGAAATTATTAAATTAAAGCGATGAAAATATACATGATGCTTACCATAGCTGGCATGCAGATAACATGGCAGCCACTGGGCGTTACTGGAGATCCGTCTTTTACTTGACTACCGGTTTATAATTTAAGGAAATACAGTATACCGAGTTCTACATCGCTCCCTGAGCTGAAATAGTTTTCTCTACATGCATATGACATGTGTCTCTTACCGCCAGTGTCTTAGCAACTACCTCTGCCTCTACAGCTGAGTGGTTCATTGCCTTGAGCACCTCGAAGTCTGGAGACTGAAGGAACACCACATAGGGCAAGAACTCAGAGGTCCTCAGCACTTTGAGAGACTAGAAAGAAACATGAAAAGACAAGTACATTTGATTTGGAAGAGTGTCTTAGAGATTTTATACAACTGGCATTGGATTCAGCAGCTGACTGCAGATTCCTGACTGGTGACAGTGAATGACTAACTCTGTACTCTTCTACAATGTCTGTTGATGCAAGATGCCCTTGTGCAATGTTGAATGCACATTCTACACAATGAAGCGAATGAAGCGATAACACAAACATGCAGTTGCAGGCTAATTTATCCACCCACGATCTCCGCACGATCTCCTGGTGATCCAAAATTGGTATAAGAGTTTCTGCCATGTTATACTTATTTCCATGCCATCTTATAACTTAAAGAGTAACTTTACACTCAATCCACTATTTTTAAGTTAGTAAATTATGTGTCTTTTTATTACTTTCTATCATTTGTTATTCAAGTTATTTAAATTTTTCCAGATAACCTCCAGTAATTCCTCAAGACCCCCCCAGAAATCTATGATGTAACCAAACTACAAACCAATGTTACCTACATGCATGGGGAGTGTTCGTGCAAAAACTGGGTGTTGCGTTGCCTCGTACTGCGTTTGTGGCAGTACTTGTGTGTACCTGAGGGTTGGCATCCAGTATGCAGACGCGCCCAGCCTCCCACACTTCATGTATGGAGTCGATCTTGATGCCATACAGGTTGCCGTCGTACTCTCCGTGTTCAAGATAGCGCCCGTTCTTGATGTCGGTCTCCATCTTGCTGCGGCTGGTAAAGGCGTACATCCGACTCTCGCAGTCTCCCTTTTTGGGCTTTCTGGATGTGTCTGGACGGACACAAGAATCCAGTCACATATGTGCACACATGTATCTCCCCTTCCCTTTTGGTTCCCCTTCAGAAGCTTTTAGTTTGTTCAAATAATTTCCTGTAAGAATCAGCTTGTTCGACCTCTTAATCAAAGCTAAGAGATTAAACCTGAAGCATGTCAACGTTAATGTGCTTCGCAACAGAGTGCTTTAATATATCAGATTGCCTACATGGAATGGTGGTCCCAAAGAGAAGTGGATCCCTCAGTAGAAGCTTGTTCTTCAGTCTCCGCCGCCCCACACCCTGGGCACCAATCAGAATCAGAGTTTTCCTCTTGAAAGGCGGGACCTTGGCCACCTCCTCGTAGAGCAGTATCTCATGTCTGTCGAACTCTGGGAGAGGAAGAAAGAGAGGTAAGGATTAAAGGATGGAAAGTAGGGAGGAGGGAAAGACAGAAAGCGGCTAGAAGAAGGGACGAAGACGTTTCACAGAGGAAAAACTAGTAAGGACTATATGGGAATCATTTATCTACAGGGCCAGACAAATAACAACAACCTTTACAGGACAGGCTTTCTTACCTGCATTTTTGGTGGTCACATACATCATTTTCTTCTTCTTCTTCCCTCCAACACCAGTACAAAGATTCCCTGTCACATAAGTGGAGGGTAGTTCAGGCACGGACTGAAGTCAGACTTCAGCTGATTGAAATCATTCATGCTTCCCAGTCACTGTCTCATTCATCAGCGGCCAAGCCCAAAGTTCAACTTTTAAAACCCCATTCGTACTTTACATCCTTCATGCTGTTCCCACATCTCAACACATTCATATGCCTACAAAATTACAACTAATATTTAAAACATTCCACATCATTCATGCATTTTCAGGATTATTCAACATTTCAAGCCAGCTATTCGGCTTAGCGACAGCCTTTCAGCTTCCAGCATTCAAGTTTTCTAGTTTGTTTTACAGTTCTCAGACTGCACTCTGATTTTGAAATTTGTAAAACAGAAGACTGAAGATGGGAACAACGGCTCATAATTTACAGTATGGAAGGTATTACCATAATCAGACACACAGTTGCTAATGTCAAAAGCTACACCTTCAACTCAAGTCAAATCTTTATTTGCCTGTTTACTTTATATTATTTATATTTACTTATTTATTACCTTAATACTGCAATCTGCTCCCATTGTGTGATAATTCACATGTATTCTTTTATTTTTTTCATTAAGAAGGATTCGTTCATAGATCAACACGATCATTTCTTTATTCTTTCATTCCAGTTACCTGCAGGCACCAGCTCCACATCTCTTTTGACAAATGCTTTCCTCTTCTCCTCCAGCATCTGACTGGGGATCAGTCCCGTGCTACCACCCTCCACGTGACGGGCCTGTGTAACACACACGCAGAATATAATAAAACAAAACATACATCGTGGTCCTGTGGTTTAATTAGATTTTAATCTAAAGAAAATCTAAATTTGAACTGTAGAATTGGCAGAACACAAAGACGTTTTTGTACTCCACCTGCCACCAGTTGACGTCATCCTGGTTGACTATTTGCAAGATGTCTCCCGTCTCAAACCTTAAGCCCGCCTCCTTACACGGAATCAGGTTGTCATTGGCCGGGTCGTAGTCATAGTGACACTTAAAGAACACCTGGAGAAACACAGATATAGACACAGGTCTTTTATCTCAATATGCACTTTTGTCTGTTTTTGTGTCCTCAGTGAAGCATTTGACAAGGTATTCTATTTATTTAATATATATTTGGCCATTTCATATACACGTATAATAATAATACATTTTATTTATATAGCACGTTTCATGGTATGACTGGTAGTATGACCACTCTGTGTGCAGTGTTTGTATCTGTCACCTGTCTTGGAGGTATGGCTTCATGGTAGCTAGGCAGTATCTTCAGAACTACACTTCCACTGGCTGCCTGCAGCTCCTCCTGCAGCACCCTGGGGTCCTGGCCCACCTCTCGTCCGTTCACCTACCAACACATTTGATAAAGGAACGTTTCTCAACTGACACATTAATAATCACATTTGCAGCAAATTTAATGTAAGATGACAGGTTACTAAGGAGTCCACAAATATCACATCAGCTTCGTGAGCCACATTACATTAAAATAGATGGTCCAGGACAGAGCCTTGGGGCCCTCCATGTTAAGATCAGGAAGGATAAGCAGTTATGTATTTTGTTAACTTACTTGCCAGGCTGTTTCCCCCTGCTTCCAGTGCTTTTGTGCTAAACTAAGCTAATCCGTTGCTGGCAGTAGCTTCACGTTTAGCGTAGCGACATAAGAATGTTATTGACCTGACGAAAGCGAATAAGCGTAAACATACACAACACAAAGCCTTTCCGCCTCTCTCTCTGCTGCCTTGTGACATGCCGCTAAGCCCCTCCCACCAAATGACACACCAAACATGCACAAGCACTTTGCTGGGCTTGAAGCTGAACGTCAATGTTGTCAACCAATGTAACTAAGTAGCAAACATCTGTTCTACCTTCAATTACATAATGCTAGTGACATGCAATGGTCAAAATTTGTTATTTCAACCAAAACTACACAGCCTGTCCAATAAAATAGTCACACAGTAATATTTCGTTGGACTGCCCTTAGCTTTGATTACGGCATGCATTTGCTGTGGCATTGTTTCGATAAGCTTCTGCAATGTCACAACATTTATTTCTGTCCAGAGTTGCATTAATTTTTCACCAAGATCTTGTATTG
>JAVQJF010025423.1:0-34159 GCA_036023855.1 Gadopsis marmoratus | reverse complement strand
CACCGGGGGCAACTTGGGGTTCAGTGTCTTGCCCAGGGACACTTCGACATGTGGACAGCAGGAGCTGGGGTCGAACCACCAACCCTGGGGTTAATGGATGACCGCACTACCCTCTCAGCCACAGCCGCCCACAAAGTCAATACCACTTCCTGTTTGACTGTTAATTAGCCACATTAACACAGCAAAATGGGCTCTCATTAAACTAGATCACAATTAATTGCTGTGCTTTTTAAAGATAAGTCGATTTTGCCTTGTTTTTTATCACTCCTAAAGTAAAGGAGAAAAGATGAGCTCCAAGGATGATAATTTATATTTTCTACTCAGTGGGTTTTGATGGTTAAAAGCCAAGCTGGCATGCTGCAACTGTGGATCTATAGCAGTTACAATAGTGGTGCGATTATGTTACACAATATGCTAACAACACCCTTCGGGGTATGGAATCCAGAGAAAGCAATTATCATTATAGGCCTAAATGTCAAGCACAGTTGAAATGTGTCTGTGAGTCCAAGTCGGAGAGAGGACTCGGTATTTTCTTGCTTGCACATGGATAAATCATATTTGATGTTTATTAACTCAACACACAGGTCAATAACAGCAGTGAGGTGCATGGATAATGAGCTTAATCACTTGAGCAAAACCCACATTCACTTTTAAAACACATTCATCACTTTTTCCTCTTCGGGAAACATCAGAGGTGCTGCCTTGTTTATTTGTCTATAAAAATTTATGTTTGCATGGGTTCAGGCACATACTCTGCCCTCCACCACCTCCCCCACCACAGCCCCTGGTCATCTGTGGAGAGTTTGCAGCGAGAGATAGAGAGAACAGCTCTCATTCGGTTCACGATGGCAAAGAGAGATATGGGAGATTACATGTGTATCCCTGGTCCTGGTCTGATGTCAGACCGAAAGAGGTCAATGCTGGGACCAGGCTGGACCTGGCAGTGGGCAATAATTAATCCTTTTGTGTGTGGTGTGTGTGAAAAGGACAAGAAAGATACAGAGAAACAGTGAGAGAACAAGACAAGAGCACCATGCCTGAAGGTTGAAGCTAGTAGTTTTTAAATTGGAGAGAGTTGTTAATGTGTTTGAAGCTTTGCTAGTTGATTCTTTTGGCCACGTGAGGACAGTTGAACAAGCACACCCCATAAAGTTGTTATGGAGAACATACAGGCAACACTTGCTTATTAACACATCCAGCAGCTCCTTTGCAGAGCGATAAAGTCTGTACATGAATATGACCGCTATGAGGAATTTAGCTTAGTGTTAGATTGGAAGCAGGTGGCAATGCTCTGTCCAAAAGTAACAAAAACTACCAGCCCCTCACAACCAGTAATCAAACTGTTGGAAAAAAACGTGAACACGTGAATATCTCCCAAAGTTTTTACCCTTTTTGACTCTGGTTTGTTGTAGCCAAAAATACTAACTTCAGCACTGTGGTCTGTGGTCTCCTATCAACAGCCAGTGTTGGTTTCTTTTATCCATGACCATCTAATGGCCAAAAAATAGACACATCCATTAATTTTTAGCCAAACATCAGTGCCTGCACTTCTGCTTCTATAAACTTTATCTCAAATCTCAAAAATCAATGCTGTTTCTTTCACCTAGTAAACTTGTCTTGCCAGTTTCTCAGTTGTTGTGATTTGTCCTTCTAGTTGATTATGTGGCCACTTTGTGAAGCCTAATTGATTAAGTAAGTTATTCTGTCCGTGCAGTTGCACCATAAAGTGGACTTGTTGCAAGCACGGTTATCATTAGAACAGTCCAGAGTTACTGGCATTATTCATACTGCCCAGAACAGAGGCAGACAGAGAGAGAGGTGGCTGGAACAAAAGTAATTAAGAAGTGTGAAAAGACACATTTCATTAAAGAGCTGGTGATTGCGGCAGCCACTGAGATGATGAAACATTTTCCCAGCAGTTAATTGAAACCAGAGAGTAAACCTTTAGATCGGAGAAAGGTCAGATAAGGAGGGGGGCGGGGTAATATGTGTGATGACTGAGTGTGTGCAGTTGTACAAATATTGCCTCCCCTTCTCCAAGACAGAGAGAAAACAAAGCTACATTAAAAGCTAGAAGTGATTTTGTGTGCAAGTGGTTTTCCTTTTCCTTACATTCCCTCCAACCTGAGGAGGAGGTTGAGAGAATGCAGAAAATCTTGTTGGCTGTCCTGAGAGAATCACAGTGCCTCAAATTAATTAGCATGTCTCTCTCCACTGTATTGTCAGAGCATCGTCACAATGCAGAAGAGCGAAAAGAGCATCACATCCTCTCGTGACATGTGGGTTTGTCTTTCAATTAACTCAAGCAACCAATGTAATAAACTAGGACTGGTGTCATTTGACCTTAACAGATGAGGAACGAGTTTTGGCCTTTCTTCTTGATGTACGTGCACACAGCTCAGCTTGTAAAAGCTGTTTCAGATGGATTAAGTTGACTTTATTTGTTGCCTCTAGCAAGCCGACATACTGTAACCAAGACGCATTTCAATGTGTCTCCAAGTACATGTGTACATTTCATCAGTGAGGTCAGACTGCAGAGTGTACTCCAGTTTCATAACTCTCAAAAATGTTATTTTGTATTTTTTATCAACAAGACTAAAGCTTTGATCATATGTCCATACCGATGCGGACAGCTGCAAACTTGCACGTGGACACACATGCTTCTGTAAATGCTGCAATCGGGGGGATTCTGCATAAGGGCACGTTTCACACATGTGCATTAGAAAACATGATGGTGAACAAGAAAAGTCTAGAAAAAAGGAAGAAAAGAAAATGGTGTGCAACCACTTAACAAGAGTAGGACCAACGTCCAAGTCTACTTTTCTAGTGCCTGTCTAATGAGTGCATACAGTCCACGCAGTGGCAAATTATGGGTGGCGCAAACAGGGGTGCAGACGAGTTCCCACGGAGATTTGCAAAATTGGACAGATGATGATATTTACGTCATGGGGTCCCTTGCGACCACATGGATGCGGCAACCATAAATTGGCCTTAAGAGTCTACAGCCATGCTAGCTGCATTGTGAAGCTATACTTAGGCACAGCATTGCTAAATGCTAACATCAGCAGACTAACATACTCAACATGAGAAAAATAAGGTATATTACTTACCATGTTTATCATCTTAGTTTAGCATGTTAGCATGCGTGCATTTGCTAATTAGCACTAGAAACAAAGTACAGCAGAATCTGATGGAAATATTATTCATTTTCCACATTTAGCCATAAAAGATTGAACAAATAAAGGTTTGAGCTGATGGTGGTGCATATCAAGTCAGAGGTCATTATTACAATTCATCCCGTGAGGAACATGAATGTCATGATTTTTTCAGTAGTTGTTGAGACAGTTCACTCAAAGCCACAAATGACAACCTCTTGATGGGGCTAGAGGACAAATCAGGGGATCACCAAAGTCATCAAGACTCATCCTCTGGGACCATGAATGTCTGTACAAAACTGAAGGGCAGTGCGATAGAGTATTTCAGTCTGGACCAAAATGGTGAACCGGCAACCACTCCTAGAGCCACGCCACTGGCATTGCTAACATAAAAATCAAATGTGACTTGTGGGTTCCTTTCTGACATATTAAATTCATATATCGACCTCCCCTTGTTGATGATACGTTGTCAGCTTAAAAATTCCACACATTCTGATTGCCTTTTACCTCTTGGCCAGTGTTCCACTGCTATATTTCTTATGAGGAAATAATTTGAAACTTGGTGGGTGAATGCTGTTTCCTCTGGCAGAGCTTATTCCCACCATGATGGATCTTTTTGTCAAACTGCTTGTAGTTTTCATTGAGGGTGATTGATCACAACTGCATTAGGTAGTGGTAATTAGTCTTATCTGACAATAATGGCAATCTGACTAAGCAATAAAGGCCATGTGTTTGAAAAGCATCAGTGCTTTTCATGAGCTTGCCCTCTTGCTCTCTCTCTCTTTCTCTTTCTACCTTGTTTACGAATTCTCATTTCTCTTGCTTTCTGCCACTTCAGTGCTTTCTCCTTCCCTTGGAGATTTATTGTGCTCGCCTTGCAAACACACACTGAGCAATTGAGAAAACAGCAGCGTTTACCAAGACGACAACTGTGTAACGTGTCACACTGCTTTGTCTTGCAAGCTGAGCATTTAATTTGTGGAACGGTCTTAGCGTTGGCAAACAACACAAGTGTGTTGTTATGTATTGCATTGTATAACCTTATTTGATATCATCCCACTGGAGATCTCTATTTGTACTATAATGAACACTGACTGTTTTGCTATCGGAGTCATCTCTGTCTCTGATGCATCTCAGCTCTTCAAGTCTGGAAAGTCAGAAGCTCAATTAAATTAAGGAAAATGGAGCTGCACTTTCGTTGTTTGTTTCTGCTGTTGTCACCACACATGTATGGAGGAGGAATATTTCACTTAAAGTCTTTGTGGCATGAATCTGATTCTTCTAATCTTCCCTGTGCTATCATTATGGCTCATAAGCTGTGGCTCAAAAACAATCGTCTTGCCCAAAGGCACAATGAATGTCCTGCTGCAGTGAGCAAATATGTTCAAGAACTTCCATTTTTCAAGATAAAGTATCTTTGTGTCATGAACTGCTGCCAAGACTGCTTCAGAGTAACACAATTCCAATGGGAGGGACATTTTTGGCCTGTTTTGCGTCTATTTTACACCCCGCGTATAAGCAGAATATCATGAATAATTTGCTCTCCATCCCGAATTCCAAGTCTTCTGCAGGCACTCTCTGTTTCATGGTTTGGAATTTAACACCTAGATAGCAAACGCTGACTCTGTTATGATATAGCACTATATAAATACAATTGAATTCAATTGACTGCTGGCCTTGCTGTGTTCTTGCTAGCTTGCAGCCTGTTGACCACTTTGGTGAATCACTCATCCTTTTGTTCAGAATAAACACACCGCTCCATTGCTCCAGATGTGTTCCTCCTTCACATCCCTTTTCTCCCTTTCTGTGTTCACATTTCACAGCAACGTGAGACCCCAAATGACGATGGCTACCTCATGAATGTGTACACGCACAGAGATGGAATGTCACGTACACATTGCATGAACACAGACAAAAAGTATGCATATAAACATGTAACACTTATGCAGACACATGAGCATTCACACATACTTTCTCACACTCAGCTTCTTTGCCATCTTGACACGTACCATCCACTCCACACAGGGTTGCATCCAGACTTTCTGGCACCTTATATTCAGCTCTGTCTCTTTGGAGCATTTCCCTTGGCATTACACATTCCCCATGTCAAATACAGTGTCTTGCATCACGTCAACCATTTTTACTGGATGTCATCACGTCCGGTGGGACGTCTATCCACCTCTAAGAAAAGGAGGCCGGTGTATCACGAGGTGTGATGGGTGACTAATTGGTTCTAAATTTCTGTTCCTTTTCTGTCATAACCTTCAAATGGAGGCAAAGCTAAATGTAATACAAACAAACAAAAACAAAAAAGAGATACTGTATCTCAGGAGACTTTCTAGTTAAATTAAGGATAAATAAATATAAACAAAAACCTAGAACCGGAACATCAGACATTATCATGCTCCTCTGGAATTTCTACCCAGAATGTTTGTGTATGATTACAGTTTCCTGCACTGAACAACTTGCAAAGGGGTGCCCCAAGTGGCAGCAGGAGATAATTGATGCCTGTGAGTCAAGGCACGGATGTTATATTACCACATTTACACTCACTTCATGTATCTTGGGCAGATTGGATAGCTATCTGATATAAAAAAAGTCAAGGAGCATTCGAGAAATCTTTTAGATGTGTTCTAGCCAGGTGCTGAAAAGATGTGAGTTTGTCCATTGTTTCAGGTTGCACAAGTAATATCAATTCTGTCCAATTGTAAACTACAATCAGTAAGCAGTCTGTGAAAGTACATACTTGAAATTAAACATAATTAGTCTTTTTTCTCCCTGTCACATTAAAGCGTCAGGAAGAAAGCACAATGATCTATATGATTGAGAGAGCTTTGAGTGAGTGCCCATGATAGCCTGCCGGACCTTTGTCCTAATTGTCACCCATCCATGTGTTTTTCTTAATTGATGGTTAGTTGTGAGCTAGCTTTCTAAACTGTATTTCTCTACTACTGACAATTTTTGGCAGCTACCAAACAGCTTCAGCTACCACCACCCTCTGGACTGGGGTAGGGCAGATTTACATCAAATGCTGTGACAAGCAAGTTGGAGGAAATCATATATAGTTAACAGACACATATATATGGTCAAATTTAAATAAGTATAAGTATTAAATTGCATCAGGATATCATCTGGATACAAGATTCTTGAAATGTCAAGTGCAAATGAGTCCTCTTACCTAGATAGTAGTAGTTTGAAGTAACCAGGCCTAATCTGTCTTTTTTGTGTGGTATGGTAAGATGATGGTGGTAGAACTGATCTAACTTTCACTACATGGAGCAAGATAGACAAGAAATCTATTGGAATATATTTGTCTGTAGAGTATGACCTCACGTGTTTATACTGTCCGCCAACATGTTAAAAGCTCGCTCTGGATGCTAAATGTTCAATTCAGAAACTCAAGCTGAATCCCACTCTGTCATACCAGCTGTTGGGAGTGCCACTGAGCCTGACACTCCTCACTCAAATCACTTTCCCTTGATAATAAAACTAAGCACAGCACAGAAAAAAGGTTAATTACGTGAATAGCCAGCGGCTTGCAGCTGACATTTTAGCAACTGAAATTCCCCCCCCCCAAACACACACACACACACACACACACCTTCAATTCCCCCATCCTCTCATGATGAGGCAGTGATGAAAAGGAGCGATAATAAGGCTAGGAGGAGTAAAAACCAAATGAGGGGAGCAAGATGTTTATTTAAGTGGTACCACCTTGTGTTTTGTTGGAAATACAAAGAGTTTGCATAATAATACTATTCCTAGGAGGTCTCGTGGAGAGTGGTTGCTTACAGTGGAAGTGGATGTGTGTTTGTGTGTGTGTTGATGCATGGCAACATTTATCCACCTGTATTTGGCAAAGAATAGCGGGGACCCACTAATTCCCTGCACTTCCTCTGTCGCAGTGCATAAACTTAACAGCACTTTCATCCTCTACGACCGCAGTGATCAACTTTTTCTCAAGTTCTTTAAACTTTCCTTTCTCTCAAAACACTCTGTGCCCTCGATCAGTGTTTCTCCTCCTACGAGTCTCTGTGGGATTCTAAAAAGTGCCAGGGATCCACAGTAGCCGGCAACATCGGGCTCTTCAGACGATTAACCATGTCCTTCCCCTCCCTCATTTCCCCAAACCTCAGTAGTTGGAGCAAAGTGATAATTATAAGTCAAGAACGATTCCAGGGAAGTAAGAGGAAGCGCAGTGAGATTTACTTGCCAATTGGAACCTTTGTTTGGCCGTGTTTGAGGCACAACAGTGTTTTGAGGCACAAGAGCGCTGCTTCCTGCTTCTGCGAGAGGCGCTTTAATCTAATTAATAGCAGATTAATGGCGCGCTGGCATTGCTGGAGCTACAACAGAGGCTTAGTGTGGGGAACCCCCCCCCCTCCAGAATTTGCCACTGTCCTGTTACTGGTAAACAATACATTAAATATTGGTCGTAAACCGTCTAGACTGTTGTAAACAGGAGCACCTAAATGGACCCTAAGGACCGCCGCCCTTGTGTACAATCGAAGGAGATGGTCAGGTGGAGCAGAGAAGAGTTCGGCACTGGCAGGCGGCGTCAAACTGTCCCTCTACTGACGTTTTACTCTGAGAATAAAATCAGCCAGAGTTAGATTGTATATCAGGCAAGTATGGCCCTTTAGATTATATTTTAGGTATTTAACTGACGCTTATATCCTTATATCCTACTCCTTCAAGCAAGTAAGCAGAAGAGAGGAAAGGCCAAGGTCTCAGTGCTTTAACAATATTGCTGTGACTATACAACAGCCGTGAAGGAGATGAGTAGAAGAAGGGATGTATAAACAGTCTATGGAGAAAGATGCAAGCTTCTATTTATGTAAGGGAGCGAGAAGAGTGAATAGGAAGAGGGCAAACGGTTTTTTTTGGTGACGAGTTTTTCCGCATCCGCAGCCAATCTGGTTGGCTGGTCTATAATCACAAGTATTTTGGATTTTAATGTGTGTTTGATTTGATGATGGCCTCATTTATGCCGACAGGGGCAACTTGTCTCATCCTCACTGCCATTCATTTGACTCTTAAAAGCACACACACACACACACACACCCATCCTCCAAGGCAAGAGTTAATCCAGAGTATCCATCACACTTCAGCGAGCCATGTCACAAGGTACACCGACCCAGACACAGGAAATCCCTCCACCGTCAAACACCATCACAGCTGCCATCACGTATTCCAGATGCTGACTCTAGCCGGAGACAGGGTGCACCTGTTTAGGGGCTGCTGGTCGGACTGTGGTGCACGAGCTAGGTGGAGTTCAGGATGTGTTTTTCGTCTTTTAACTAGCCTGAATTAAAGGGGACTACAGCTAACAACAACAGCAGAAATCCTGTACATTTCCTAATATTTGGTCTTGTTTTATTGGGGAGCATAGCTTGCACATCAACACTGAGCAACTTCCCACTCAGCAACTCCCCAACTCCTCGATGGATGGATGTTTACCATCGCTGTTGAATTATACCATCGCTGTTGAATTATACTCACCAAGCAAAATTACCCAAGGAAAAAGGAGCAGCCAGAACAACTTAAAGGCCCTGCACACCCACGCAGGTTTTTTCAATTAATTGAATGGAACAAACTGCATGTACTAATAACACTTGTTATGGTGTACCCCAACAATACTAACAGTAAAGTCACAGAGATGTCAGTTGGTCTGTACCTACGGCACAGAGGTCTAATTAGGCAACATCAGTGACACCTGTGTGGGTGTATGTACAGTACCATGGCTGTGTGGAGGCTTTAAATACTGCAGACAGAGCAAAGGTGTAAAAAATAACAAATTACACAGGTGAAAGCTTTTAGAATAATTAATGTGCAGGGAGGCAAATCAGAAGTAGAGCTAAAACAAGAGGACTTCCAAAGACAAACAAAGAGATAAAAAGATAGATGTGGATGTCATACACTGTTCATCAGGACAGTATTATGTGTATTACATATCACTGAAAGCTGGCTTTTTAATGTTTCCAACTGACACATTTTTAGGCGACAAATGTATAAAAGGTGTCTTGATATACACTTGAAGGGTCCACGCTTGATATTTAGCTAAAAGACTAGCACGAAACTGCATCCTCATCTGCTGATGATCCATTTAGAGGACATGGAAATAAAGAAATACAAACTAATGTATTTACTTTTGTAGTTAATTAATAATGTGCTTTGCAGTAATGCTCAGTTACTAGTAGCTTACTACTTACCATTCACCATGCTAATAAATGATGCTAATGATTGCAGCTTATTTTAAAGGAAGTAACAGAGGTAAAGGAGGTAATCCATTTATTACACTATTGCCCTTGTGTTTTTGGAAAGACAGCACCATCCACACACTTTAAATGCAGAGTATCGCTTTTATTAGTCCCCCATGCACACCTCTTTAACATGAAATATCTGCACCATTTTCTGATAGTGCAAACATTCAGTGTTAAGGTTTTTAATTATTAGCACCAAATAATGACTGTATAAGCAGATTTAAGCCAAAGGTTCAAGAACAGACATTAGTACAGCTCTAGTCTGTGTATGTGTGTTTGTTTAAGCCTTATTCCTTTCCATCAACAGGACCACAGGCCCAGGGCCTTATCAACCCCCACCCCACATCTGCTTCAGTCTAAAGTCTCTATCTTCATTCCTCGTTCCAGTCACTGCCATAGCTATATTAACACCCCACACACACACGCACACCAGCAGTCCACAGGATTATCTAGGCTTATTCCTGAAGGCTGGACACCCAATCTCCAAACCCCCATCCCAAACTGCAGAGTATGTCATTTAGCTTGTGCTGCACTGCATCAGTTTGTTATGGTAGATGGTAGTTGCCTTTTTTTCCCTCTTATTACTCTATTGTTGTCCTGACATGATCCATGCATCTCTGTGGGCTATTTACCAGACAGCTGTCCCATCCACCATACAACATTCATAGCAAAAATCCACTCAGTCACGATTTTCTCTTTCTATTCATCCTCTCCACTTTACGCTCTCTACTTTTTCCTTTCCTCTCCCTCACACAATATATTTTTCCCTGATTCCCTGGCCACCTGGTTTCTTTTCCTCCTCTGTCTGTTAGTAGAACCATAACTCCGCCCTGACAATTTAAGCTTGTTTTTCAGTCTTTCAGGCTCAGGTGAATGGCCACACAGGAAATAGGAAACGTTGTCCGCCACCCCCTTCATATTTTCTCTGTGTGCTCCCTGCCTCTCTCTCCCTCTCTCTCTCTCTCTCTCTCTCTCTCTCTCTCACACTTCATCTTGATCTCTTTCTCTGTCTACTTATGTATCTCTTATATCTCTTTCTCTTTGGCTTGCTTTTGCTGTTGCCTGAGCTTCTAGTTTGAGGTGAGGACGTGACTTGCCTGGGTAAAGACAGAAGGCACACAAGGTGATGCTGAAACACATTCCTCTCTCTCTCTCTCTCTCTCTCCCTCTCTCTCTCTCTCTCTCACTCTGCTGCTGCTGCTATCTGCAAGTGTTTCTGCCCCTGGAGCTGTGGAGTCTTGATCTATGGGGTCTGGTCGTGGGAATGCTGACCGCCTGCTGCCACTTGCTCTGGCTAGAAGGCCGCTGCTGCTGCTACTCTTACTGTTCTTATTATTAGTGTGGTTGTATTGCTAATACTATTGGTTGTTTATTTTAACATCAACAACATTGTAACTACCGCCTCCTAGCAGGTTCTGGAAAACCGTTCGATGACTCAGGAAGGGAAAGCAGGGCTGGGCCCAGGCTGTATTTAGCAGGGGAGGAGATCTGCTGACCTGGTCTGGGGAGGTTGTGGAGCCGTGGAAAGAGCACTTTGAGGAACTCCTGAACCCGACAAACACGTCCTCTGTGAAGGAGGTAGAGTTTGAAGACTCAGGGGAAGACTTAACCATATCCCTGGCAGAGGTCGCCGACGTAGTCAAAAAGCTCCTTGGTGGCAAGGCGCCAGGTGTGGATGAGATTCGCCCCAGTATGCTGAAGGCTCTGGACATTGTTGGTTGACACACCTCTTCAGTGTCGCGTGGAAGTCGGGGACCGTTCCTGTGGAGTGGCAGACTGGGGTGGAGGGGGGAACGGAGGGTGTGCTCCAAATATCGGGGGATCACACTACTCAGCCTCCCCAGGAAATCTTACGCTAGCGGGCTGGAAAGAAGACTACAACCAATTGTCGAACCTTGGATCCAGGAGGAGCAATGCGGATTCCATTATTGCGGATGCTGTACCGGACCGTCGTTGTGAAGAAGGATCTGAGCCGGAAGGGAAAGCTCTCGATTTACCAGTCGGTCTATGTTCCAACCCTCACCTATGGTCATGAGCTTTGGGTAGTGATTGTAAGAATGAGGTCGCGGATACAAGCTGCTGAAATGAGTGTCCTCCAAAGGGTTGCCGGGCTCACCCTTAGAGACAGGGTAAGGAGCTCGGACATCTGGAGGGAGCTCGGAGTAGATCCGCTACTCCTTCGCATCGAAAGGAGCCAATTGAGGTGGTTCAGGCACCTGATAAGGATGCCTCCTGAACGCCTCCCTTTAGAGGTTTTCCAGGCACGTCCAACTGGTAAGAGGCCCCGGTGTAGACCCAGAACACGCTGGAGGGATTATATATCTCAACTGGCCTGGGAACACCTTGGGATCCCCCAGGAGGAGCTGGAAAGTGTTGCTGGGGAGAGGGACATCTGGATGACCCTGCTTAGCCTGTTGCCACGCGACCCAGCCTCGGATAAGTGGAGGAAAATGGATGGATGGACATTGTAGCTACTGTAGCTTTTCATCTGTATGTAGAACTATACTGTCCTACTGTGTGTTCTCTTTCATCCTGCTCTCACTCTCTTACTCTACTACCACCCCCCCTCCCTCTCTTTCGCTCTTTACCTCCCTACCCAACCGGTCGAGGCAGATGACCAGCCTGATTCTGCTCGAGGTTCTGCCTGTTAAAAGGCAGTTTTTCCTTGCCACTGTCGCCTAGTGCTTGATCATGGTGAAATTGTTGGGTCTATGCATATGGAGTTGGTCTAGACCTGCTCTATATTAACAAGTGCTATGAGATCATTTTGTTATGATATGGCGCTATATAAATAAAATTGAACTGAATTGAATTCCACTCTCAGCACACACACACACACACAGTCATACACACTAATATGCTCAAAAGCAGATACACATGCCTCTGTAATCTGACGCACGTGAGCGTCTAAGGGAGCTCTTGCTGGTAAACACAAAAGTACATGGAGCACAGGTAGGGCTTGGCCACTAATTGAAGCCACCAGGTTAGCATTTTGAGCAGTTGCTGTGGAATTCTGAGACTAGGTAGAGTTGATAGTGGTCTCCACTTAAAGCTGGAAACTTTGGTTGCCATTTTGGTGGCCAGTTGGCTTGCCAGTCACTGTCTTCAACACATCACTTGTGTGCACATGAAGCGCATGACCTTAATGACCAAGTTGCTGTGTTAAGTGATATGCAGATTGACAAGCACTTTTCCATGTTTTGCTCACATAAACATGGTCTGAACAGATTTGTTAGTGGCACTGGAGAGGGGTTTCCATAGCAACCCCAGTACTACCATCATGTACTCTTTCATCTCTACACATTGTCTACATCAATAGATAGAGCAGTTTCTGGCATATCTGCTGCATTTTGTGTTTGTGGTGGAGAGATGGGAGGTTATGAGAGAGACAAACCGAGACGAAAGAAGAGAAACCTGGTGGGAGAAGGTGAGAAAGGAAAGACAAAAGAGAGAAAAGAGAAACAGGGGGAGAAAACAAATGTTCTTAGCACAGCAGCAGGCTCCACCGTATCTGTTCTCCATCTGCAGCCACCTTAATAGCATAGTCCACACATGTAAATGCTCTCACATGTAAAAAGCACTTTAACAAGTGCTATGAGATAACTTTGTTATGATATAGCGCTATATAAATAAAATTTAATTGAATTGAATTAAATGCGATGTTTGTGTGTGTGCAGTATAGATGCAGGAGACGTCTGGCAGCTTTGGCTTCATGGCTGAGAGTGTAAACTGTACACCAGTATAAGACAAGCTCTAACATTTGGGATGGAAGGTACCAATAGGAAAGACTACCATGTTTGGGACTTGGGTTCACATCATCTGACAACTCAACATGGCAGTGTAGCTCCATACACTTGTCAATAAACCAGAGAATACCACGGAATTACATCAAACTCCTCCTTTCTCTCTCTTGAATGATTTCTTTCTTTTTTCTCTCTCCCATTCTCTTCATGGAGTTGGTTAATTTATGGGTAAATGTGTGTGACCTGCATCTGACCCTGGCCCACAGTGGGTCGACTGACACGCACGTACCCATTCAGATAGACCTAGGTCTATGGTTCGGTTCGAATTGGGTATTATGCTTCTTTCTATACCAGAGATTCCCACTATCGTCAGACTGCCATCTGGCGTTCAGACTGAAGTCACCCCTGCATATGTGACTGGCCAATGCAGCGGTCAAAATTTGAGCCTGGTTTTAATGCAAGACCCATATTCTAGGTATCCATCTAGGTATATCAAAAGTAATACTACTTATTAACTAACAAATTACTTGCTAAAAAAACACTAATAATGGTTACGAATAACTAGGGCAATTTGACGGTCTAGTTTGCAATCATAAAACTAGCGGTGGTTTTATTATTGCAGAGTTGGTTGTGTGAGGGTTTAAAATGCTGTGCATGGTCAATATACCTTTTTTTTCATTGAATTAGTGTTGACATGTGGCATGTTTGATGCATTATATGTATTATTTGGCTTTGCTATGACTGGGGAAAGTTTACGATTTGTATGTTGACACAAATGGTATTCTTATTATATTTAAGTTGGAAATTGGCAGTTGCGATAACACTGCATGACAGTGGTGCTAATTATTGAAAAAAAACCCAGCAGGATGCACACTTCTCTTGATCATGTTGAGTATTATAACCTATACTTTTATATATATATACTTTTAACAGACTCCGAAATGTTTGCTTATCGTGCCATTTTCAAGTGCTGTCACACATATCGTAATTCAGATTTGAGTGCACATGACTGGCCCAAACAAGTGGTAAATACAAGAATTCACTGTTTTCCTCCCAGTCCATTTTGTTATTATTTCGACCACTTAAAGCACCTGGAACCATAACATGCTGCTTTTACCTGTGTCAAACATGAATGTAGCAGCACTTGGCATACAACGGCATAAAACAGAGAGCTTGTACATTGCCCTGTGTGCACAGACAAATATCTGCACTATCTGACAATGTCTAAACATTAGGTGATATTCATTTTAAAAGCCTGATGTGTGGTGGCAAATTGTTATTAAAGGCTTTTTCATGCTCCACCCAACTCGAAAACTGACATATGTTGTCAATATGTTTTTCATCCAAAGGGAAATAATATCACCACCAGACAGAGATTGTAATATAAAATAATACCTTCACCTCAGGCCCTGAAACATTGGAAGCAAACAACCAGAGCATTACCACTGTTGATACACTGAGGCTGGATAGCTGCGAGGCACATTCTTGAGTGAGCCACAGAAAACCCCATGGCTCAAGAGTGAGTGACCCACTGGCTCGGTGTTTGTGTCTGAAGTTCAGGGGATGTAGGAGGAGAGATGGAGCATTTCCGATGGATCTTGTTAAAGGAGTGCTTGGATATTTCAGACCATTTGGTGCCAGTTTGTCAAGGTGTTTTTGTTACCGGTGTTGATGTGTCCTCTCTGCACTAAAAGCCCACAGAAGGACTTTGCTGGCCTATCAGCACAGGAAAGAGGAAGTACTCCCCTGTCACCGCAGAAGCAGCTTGCTGAAAAGGATTCCTTTTGTTAAATGGTAGGAAACAAGCTTTCATGGACCAGATGTTTGGTAGTGCTGGAGAAGGACTCCTGTTGTGAAATGGCAAAGATGGAGGGGTCTGTGCTACATATTTGCCTTGTGCTTTCAGCGATATCGCTGCTTCTCTGTCCACTCCTCAACTCCCTCTCCCCTCTCTCAAACCACCCCATCACACGAGGACATCTTTGTGGCCCAATGCTGATGGGTAGCTCTCCAAGAGATGGGCCAGTTGCCACCTTCTGCCTCTCATTGTCAACATCCAACAAACTAAGGCCAAACCACCATGTGGGTATGCTAATGTGTGGTGCCCTGGGGCTGCCCATAGAGATGCCAATCTGCGCAGGGGCCAACTGCGTACGAGAAGAGAAAATTAAGTTTGACTCCTGGACCCTGTCAGTCTGAAAGGGTGACTGGGGGGTGAATGGCCTTTGCAGTATGGCAGTGCACTCTGCTTTGGCTCTGCTTATCTCCAAGTCTGTTGGGATGGCTGTGGAGAGAGAGGGAATGTGAGCCTCCATCACATTTTCTCCCTCCGGTTCAGGGTGAGGACAGTGTTTTCAGTGTAACCTGCATAGAGTGGCAGATTTACACAGTGGTCTCTACACCAGAAAGAACTACTGATAGAGAATTTCAAACTCAATAAAGTGTACTTTTCTGTGATTTATACTCAACATTGACATGCAACTCGTGTCCAGGCCTGATTACATTCATGCCTGACATTAGGTTGCATTTCCAGAATAAAAATGGAATGAATGTGCTTCATCCCCCTTGTCAAGACTCAGATTACAAGGCATGTCACCTCCTCTAGTAAAACTTACAAGGTTAGACTCTAGAGTAAAGTAGATTAAGTAGTATACCATCTATTTTCAATAAATATGTTGCTACCTAAACATATTTATTTGCATGTAGTTTATGAAGCATTACTTCCCCAAAAGAAAGCAATGTAGCACTGCATTAGAAATAAAAAGGGTCTCAGCTTAATCAATTAGCAGTCATTTTATTGGCAATTTGACAAATAAAGCCTTCATGATTTAATATACGTATATCCTTCTTATATGTAGATTGGGGATAAGCGATATAGATAATGAATGAATATGTAGATTGGACACATAATGTGGCCCAATGAGCACCAAGGCTGATTTGGGTGTATTTACAGATTATTTGCATGCATTATTGCCTGCCCAATAATAATTATCCATCATGCATTGGGATGTTGACACTGTCTATGGCCATCTATCTGGTGCTCCTCCAAGCAACGTTAAAAAAAAAAATCATTATTTGCAAACACTATATGACTCAAGGCAGAACTGAGCCCTGCCAATTTACTTGTTTTGTTTACGTGGCTCCGCCACTCACCTTTTGCTTTTTAATGAACTCGAGAGTCGCAAGCATTATTATACCGATGGCATACTACTTTTAATGATGTGCTGTTTTATCCATCACCCCACTGTGGCTCTGTCCTGCTAAAGTCTTCATTAGCACTATAGCACTGTCCCATGTGCCAGCATGTACTTATATAAAGACACTCTTACATAAAACGGGGGCTGGCGGGGTTAAAGGTGCACAAATTTCAGACGTGGAATGAGACTGGAGACTCGGCAACTTGAGGCTTTCCCATGTGTGTGCTCCATAAGGGTAGAATGTGGTCAGCACTGTTCTATAAGTATTTCTCCTCTCTTTTTTTTAACTCTGTCTTCCATTCAGGGCTGGGCCTAGTACATTGGATACCCCCAAAAAAAGTTTGAACTCAATTTTATTGGTGGAATCAAATGTATTTATTTGTACTTTTAGACATTACAATTAAAACGTCTTTACAGTTCCACTGTAAAGGTACGACACGTTTATGACAACACAAATTTCAGCTTTAGCATGTTTTTTATATTTATGTATTTTATGTCTTTCTGTGACAGTTACCTGGAGAGACAATGAGAATATCTGCAGAAAGCTTCTTCTCCTACAGGACTAGACATCACCAGCATTTCAATTAACCAAAAGTAAGGAGTGCAAAGGCCAAAGGCTGTGTGTCATGATAATATTCCTGTGAACGCAGAATGACTACATAAGAGCAAAAATCTGGCAGATAGGAGGGATTTTCTTTTCAGTTTTCTGCTGTTTGTTTTCTATTTTTCCATCTACCACTTTCTGTACCTTCATCTCTCTCCAGTCATTCACAGCACTGTAAAACTCCCCTATGTGTTGTAGAAAGTGATACGCCAATCATGTCCCCCTGATTCAATGGAAGTGCTGTGTGTGTGCTGGAAAATGGAGCAGTAAATAAATGGAGCTTGTGTAGAAAGAGGAAGAGACCCTGTACGCGTTGTAGGCTGACTGGATCGATGAACATCACTTTTTGACATGCCCGGGAGAGGGCATGGTGTGTTTACAGAGGTGTCTATCCAACTATCCTAGAGAACGGTAGACGACTGAGAGAATTGAGTCAGTGAGGTGTTTGTTTGAGTGTGTGACTCTCTGAGAAGAGTCTTCATTTGCATGTATGAGTGTGTATGTCCCATCCTCACCCATCAGTTAATCCATTATCATTCAACACCTTGGCTTTAACTGCAGCCAATAGTGAAGCTACTTGAACCAAATGAATGCTGGAGAGCTACACTGGGTGTCACTCAATCACTTCAACTTAACTTTGTTTCTAACCCAGTTTTCATGCACTGCAGCGCCACAAAGCCCTTTCTCTTCAATACCTCAATTGCAGGAGTTGTCATCGTCGTCTGCTGCTTTGAAAAGTAACATGCTGCTCCTTCCCTCTCACCTCATTGAGGGATGTGCGTAGATCTCCAGAGCATTTTGTGTGTGCATTACTGGCTCTGCCTGTGTGTGTTTGTGTTTGTGTAGAGGCAAAGCTGGGCGTCGGTGTGTCTTTGTGTGTCCTTCAGCACGGGTGATGAAGCAGAGCTCAGCAGGAGTCTTGTAATGGGGCCACAGTTGTGTGTGATGTTTGCCATGACAACATACAGGTAGGGGAAATAGACACGCTGGGCTTAGCTCACTGGGAGTTAGCACTATCGTTAGTTACACTATAATGTATTAATTTATAGATTATTTTCTATTTTTGTATCGTTGACTTGGATCTGTGTGTGTGTGTGTGCGTGCGTGCGTGTTAGGTGGTTGGAAGAGGCCATTAGTTGCTTTCTGTACATGTGCCTTATAGTGGTGGTACATAAAAGTTTTTATATTATTATTTTGCTCAAATACTGTCCTTAAGTACAAATCTTAGGTACTAGTCATCTTGTAGTTTTTACTCCAATGCTTGTATTTGACAGCTATAGCTACAAGTTCATTTGACAAACTTTGGCGTGCAAGGACGATTCATCATTAACATGTCTTAAACCAGCTTAGTGCAGTACCTTTAATGCCAATTAAATGGTCCAGTGTCTGCAATAGATGGCCAATGGTATCGAATGCAGCACTAAGAGCTAACAAGACAAGTACAGTTCAATGTGCTCATTGTGTTTGTTGTTTGGTGCCGGGTAGGTAGTGTACAGTGGGTTTATCAGAGATTTTTCGTTGTAAACTGCTGCCTGCTGCTCTTGGAAACGACACTGATGAGAGCTGTGAGAGTGAACCCAAACAACAGTTACTTACGGGCCAGAAAACCAAAACAATGAAAGAAGATAAAATGCTCTGTAGAGCTGAAGGGAACAGCAGAGTTGTGTGATCATTCTCTGGGAGTTTGTCACTTCGAGTCACCCCTTTTACATTACCCATAGAAATTTGATCCATTGTTAATATACAGTACAAATACTGTACAGTACATACATTAAGCTAACATACAATATTTTCAGTAGAGAAATATATTTTCACACTTGTGCCTGAGCCTATACCATATAGCTGCATGCCCCATGAATGCTTAAAGACTGAGCATACTCGGTGCCAACTAAAGAAGAAGTACACTTGCATACTCTCCACGCTACACCATTCATACATACATCCGTATCTAAGTAATCTCATCGTGTTTGCAGTCTGTCACAGAATATAGGGCTGTGAGCAAAGCCAAGTTCACATCACACTGACAGATTTCCCCCACTGAATTGTAATTCTGCCTAACAAACTGACAACTAACAGGCTAAAAGGCTAGCAGGGATGACTGATGACAACATCAACAAAACTACAATATATGGTTACCAACAGATTTCGACCTGGCTAGTGCTGTCAGGAGAGACCTAGAGCAATTGGTGCTGACACTAAGCCCCTGCTAAGGACGCTGAGTGAAAGCTCTGGCAGAGAAATTCTCTGGCTCAACAGCGAGAAATTCCACTATGGATAAAGGAATTAGTTTAAATGGCCCAGTGAATTTCCCTCCATTCTCATCCTCTTTTGTTGAACAGTACATGTCTTTTTTTTTTTTTGTCTCGAGTCCTTCATTTGCAAAATGCCCATTTCATAAGTCGCTTCAGTTGGTTGCCAAACCAAGACCTCAGGAATTACAAGAAGAAGGCAATGTTGATTTGCAGATTATATTACAAAAATGCTCTCATAAAAGTCAGTGCAGGCGAACTTGGCAACAGAGGTTCAACATGGCTGACATTTTCTGCAGAGAGAATCTGCCTTGGAAATGAAGTGTCCATCAACAAGATGGTCCCCAGCTTGCTGAGTGTGCAGCCGGTAGGCCCAGAAATATGAGGAGCATGCACAATGTTGCTGAGTGTCTGGTTTGCAGAAACGCCCCTCTTGCATAACCCCGGAGAAAACCTATTGATGTGATTCATACTTTAACACATAGTTACAACCAGGGTCTTGTGCATGATGACTCCTGCTTCAGCTGCTTCTTTGAAAATAAGTTCAAGATTTCTCAAGCAGCACCTACATATACTTCCTCTCGACTTGGCAGTTCCTCCTACTCACATTCTGGAGCAGGCTTGTTGTGATCTCAAGGCGGGGAAACGCCACAGGGATGAAAGCCCTATGTTTTGAGTGTTAACAACTATGTAGCAGAGTCTGAATCTGGCAATCTCAAAATGTGCCCAGGCTTTCGCTCTCTGCAAATTACAGGTATGAGATGTGGATTTAGAGACACAAATGTGAGTTTGTGTGTTTCTGTTGAACCTCTCATGCACACAAATGGAACTCTTCCCTCTTTCACTGGTTTCTTTTCTTCTGCTGAAAAAAGTAAGTCAATTAAAAAAGGAGATGTTACCTTAAGATGCCCTCTTAAGGTTTTTGATGCATGCTTTTATACTTGGACAAATCACACTCATATTACAAAAAGATTCTCTTTTTCTACAGCTAAAAAATGTACTGAGGGCATTGTCAGCCCTTGCGCATCAATCAAATAGGGTTACTTTATATCCCTGTCAACATAATACAGGGGTTTTCAAATAGAACCTTGGAAGTACTGGCCTCAGAAGACATTGGAAGAAATTGTTATATTTTCTTTAATTTGAGCTTGGCAGGGCAGAAGAAGGATTTGAAAATGCTTGTGTGTTATTGTAGAGGATAGGAAGGGAGCTGCTGGTGAGATGGTATTTCTGTAAAAGAAGACTTTAGCCATCAGTTTCAAAGCATCAGCTTACTTGTGATGCTTACTGCAGAAGTCTGTTAAAGCCTCAGTGAGTAATAGTAGATTGTTGAAGCACTATGGCCTTACCTCTGGCTTTGTTTTGATTCCTCACTCTAAAGACATTTATTTTCCACTTTCCTCATAGATTAATGGACTGTCAACGTGACAAACAAGCATGGATTTTACATCAAAATCTGAGTTCTTCACTCTTGCCTGTCTTTGTGTGAGCTGAACTTCTTAAGATCCTTTTACATGAATACTTCTCAAAGTTGATGTAAAATAACACCTGAACGTGCACGTAATCGTCAGAATTTGCCTTCAGGATCATCAGAATAGTTAAGAAATGTTTTGCTCAAGCTATGAAAATCTGCTGAGATGTCTTCCCTTGCTGTGGTGCGATGTATCCTGCCATAAAAAATGGGTGACTCCCTCCAGAGGTATGAACAACTCAAAATGACCTTGACAGAAGAAATATCCTCGTCCTGACATCTCTACCTTTTTAATTGAACCGTTTTGTGCCTTGTTGATCCCTTATAACGATGAACCTGTGTGTGCAAACTAAGAAAAACCCTGCATGAATAAATCTGATCTGATTCGATACCTCTGTTTCCCCCCCCGTGCCAGTGCTGTCTAATAGCTGATAATGTAATTACGTTTCCATCAGAGGAAGGCCTAATGATTGACTGTGTTGGAATGTGTTATGTGTGAGCGAGATAAGCCTCCCTCTCAAATACTCTAGGTTTGGTCAGGGCTGTCGGATCAATAATTTCGACTTCTTGTGTTCCCATTTGTAAGACTGAAGTTTTTTCAATTATAATGCTTTAGTATTACTAAGAGCAAAGATACTAGGCACTGCTCCAGCATGTCCTAATAAGGTGTTGTCATTTAATTCAGTTTTATTTATATAGCGCCATATCATAACAAAGTTATCTCATGGCACTCTTTGCAGTCTATTGTGAAACCAAGTGGAGAGCTTTGATTTGAATTTCCATCCCATGTATGCTGTGGAATTGTGTGCATTTTCACTGTCCGCTGTTACCAGAGGAATTGTGCATCATGGTATACCCAAGCTTCTTTCCCCCTTTCCCCTTGCCAAAGAACTCTCCCTATGGTACGAGATAAACCTCAACACTGTACTACTGGCACCTTCACACAGCCTTATTGGCCCTTCTGTCTTCCCAGGGAGTCTAACCAGTGTGTGTTTCTCTGTATTTCCCTGCAGGCTTTGAGCTGCTGTATCAGCCGGAAGTAGTGAGGCTCTACCTATCTCTGCTGACGGAGAGCCAGAACTACAACACCCTGGAAGCTGCTGCCGGGGCCCTGCAAAACCTCAGTGCTGGACAGTGGACCGTGAGTCCAGGGTTGGGGAGGGAACAACATGTAGACATTATGTCTGACATAGATTTTTTTTTTTACTTATATATTGCTTTTTCACAACTTCTGTCCTCATCATTGACCTCTCAGTAACAGATATCTTGGATTGTGATTGGAGCAATAATGTCTGTTGGGCTTAAAAGGAAACAAGACCTTCTTCCAGAGGTGCATGGAGTCACTGTAGCAAAGTGTAGATGCACTGTCTCTTCAAGCCATATAGCAACCGTGTAAGCTGAAATGAGATACTATATATACTATATTTCTTGGACTAGATAAGGGTTAGATAACTAATGTACAACTTTCATCTCTGTTAGATGTTGGCTTTTGATTATGGATGATGTGAGAACCTCTTCAGCCAGGATCAGACATTTATTCCAATTAGAGCATGTGTGGGTCTTCTGAGAGCAGTGAATTATCACCAGGGAAGACTTGCTGTCAGATGTCAATTTACGTGCAGCACCTCAGGCAAGAGCGTCCACTTATGTTTTTCAGCAGGCTGGCTGTATTCAGCCCACAGCGACATTATCACGGCAGCTCTTCTCTTAATACCCATGTGCCAGACTGTAAACACATCCTTCAGTCCTCTGAATTCATCAGCAGCACCAAGCCTTTCTACCTCGAGTGGAAAGAAGACCTTAACTCTTATATATGTAGTTTCATGAATTAGCATCCAGCCAGGAGTCTCACATTTAGTGTTAATATTTCAGTAGTCATGATTTTCAGCTACGGTGAACATTTTTATTAGATATCCTCCTTTTCTGTGGTGCATTTCTTTCATGTTGGAGCTGATCAGAATGCCTGCCAAGGCTCAGGAACCGGTGGAGCCACTAACCCATCACACTGTCACATCTGGTACCTGGACAAAGCATGTCCCTGCTCCCTTGGAGGATATCAGAGCTTCTTCTTTAAATCCTCCTGATTCGTTGCTACTGCTTATTTCTGTACCACCGGATTGACCCGTTTTTCAAGGCTTACTACTGCCACCTGGTGGTTCAGTGGTGCCTGCCCTCTACTTAATTACATCTCTTGGGTACAAGTGCTTAGAAGAGAACTCCTTTTATGTCAAACTTAATGTTTCATGTTTCAATAAAATAAGAAAAAGATCTACTGATATTTAAATTAAGACAAATTATATCACAGGTCCATTCAGAGCCCCACTGTGTAACGTAAATTAGTCAAGCCCAACCAGCAGTGCTGAGCTGTCTTGTAAGTTAGTGACTGAATGATTGGATGTGTGTGCATGTGTGGGTTGTGTGTGTGTGTGTGTAAGCATGAAGGCATAGATCAAAAATGTCCTCCCCTCCCTCGACTGGTGTCATGGAGTCCAGTGGAGCTTTACCAGTGGTCAAAACAAAAGAGCTGGGGTCAAGCTGCACAGCTCCCAGTTGGGAATCCATAGATCTGCATGAGAGTCAAACAGGATGTTGCTGACAGTGTGTGCTCACTAGAGGGTAAAGGTTGAAATTATAAAAAACAGTCACGCCATTCCGTTTTTTGTCCTCCAGTGGTCCAACTACATCCGAGCCACGGTGCGTAAGGAGAAAGGTCTTCCCATCCTGGTGGAGCTGCTGCGCTCCGACTCTGACAAGGTGGTACGAGCTGTGGCCATCGCACTGCGCAACCTGTCCATCGACCGCCGCAACAAGGACCTGATTGGTACTTCAATAGAAATACCAGATTTAAGATACCACAGATTTAAGATTTCATCAAAAAACGTTTTTTGTTTCAAATTGAAATACAAATATATTCATCACATGCCCGTATGTACACTGAAAGAGTTATTGGTGGAAGAGATCCCTTCATAATGTGATTCCATTGTAATTATTATCCCAGCACTGGTTAACCTTAAAAACACTTCACCTCACAGGAAGTTATGCCATGCGGGACTTGGTGAGCAACCTACCCAGTGGTCAACAACGGCCAGCCAAAAACCTGGAGGAGGACACTGTGGTCGCCATCCTCAACACCATCCATGAGATTGTCACTGATAGCTCTGAAAACGCCCGCTCCCTCATCCAGGCCCAGGCCATTGAGAAGCTGGTCGCCATCAACAGGACCAGGTAAGACTTGAATGTAATTAATGTCACCTTACAACATGTAAGGAGTAACTATTTATAGGTTGAGTGGATCTAAACCAGCAGTCTCATTTGGATTAAACTATGGGTGTAAATTAATTTTGTTGAGGATTATATGTATTAATTAGGCTATTTTCTTACACATATGCAGCCCCAAAGTATACACTCAACACTGGCACAACTGTTTGCCTCTTTATCACAAAATATGCTGCATAAAGAATGCTTAGTTTACCCAAATACTCAGTGCATCCAGTAAATGTTAGGCGATTGCTGTTTTCTTTGTGTTTTAATTGACTTGACAGTGAATCAAACAGAAACTATGTGTTAATATTTATCTAAACCATGCCAGAGGTGTGGGTATATCATGGAGACATTATATATGTAATAATTACAGTTTGACCTTGAATGCAATTTTCATTATGAGCCTTTATATTGGTATTTATTGAGGATAATGTAATGTGTCTATTGGCCCAAGCTTGGCTACCACAATTGTATTCTCTAACAAGCCTGAGCCCACACACACCACCACCCACCACATATTAACAGGCTTTTAGAACTGGAGGGCATTATTATAGGGGGTGCTTCTGAAGCTGCTGTTTATACAAGTAAGTGAGCAGTCGTTTCTGTAATGCCGCAGTTCTCCTCAACAACCTGATAATGAAAACTAACAGTTGTTAAAGCAGATATTTAACAGGTGTCTTATGTTACCACAAAGATCACCATTTCAAAATGACGTGCGTTTGCACCACACTTTTAATTTAAGTTCAAGAGCACTGTTCACAGGCTCGTCCATGTGCTGTGAAGTATTGATCATACGGACAGTGACTAGCATGGACATATTCACAGTTAATTCACAGACCAAATAGCTGTGTTTCCTCTCAGCCTCATACTATTAGCTTTCTTTAAAGTGAGGCCCCCACACACATGTAATTAATACTGGGGGCTCAGACGTAGCTAATGAAAGGAAATGTGCACTCATCTGGCTATGAATTAAAAACTAGACCCTGGGGCCACCCAGGGGACTCAATGCCTTTGCATTGTGGGAATTGTTAGATCTCTGTACATAAAGAGTCAGTCTAGACCTGCTTTATATGAAAAAGTGCTATGAGATAGCTTTGTTATGATATGGCGCTATATAAATAAAGCTGAATTGGACTGCATAAAGCGATTGATTGCCGCAACGGCATGCTAGCGTACCTGGCCTTCACAGTTTTGGATTTAGATGAGGTTTCTGACTTTAATTTCTGTAGTTATTTCTTCAAGTATTTCCTCCTTCTTGTGGTCTCCCTAAGCCAATCAGCTCGCGAGACGAAGGCGGCGTCCCACGTGCTCCAGACGGTCTGGAGTTATAAGGATCTGAGGAATGCTTTGACCAAGGACGGTTGGAACAAGAGCCACTTCCAGGTACAGAACTGTAATCATGGGGAAGTTTTCCTTCACATATAATTTTGATCCTAAGTATTGTCATTGTGTTACCAGGTTCATTTAGAGACATAACATTTTGAGAAGAACCACTTTGCCATTAATGAAGCATCCCACTAAGAGAGTATTTGCATGGCAAAATGTATTAATAGCATCACTAGTCACTCTGGAGAGAGATAAATCTCTGATGACTAAAATGCTTAAATACAGCATGTTGTCTAAACCTAGATTTTACATATATTACATGTTTAAAACATTAAGGTATTACTGACTGACACATGCAGTCTTCATATTCTGTTGATATACACAGACAGTTGATGTTACACATGTCACCTTCTAATATTTGTTTTAGTCTGTCAGCCTGTAAAATGGTAAGAATCATTAAATTGTCAGTGCTAACCCATCACTAAGAGAGACAATTAATTCTCTCCATTCTACATGTACCTGTTTGAGATGTATGGTGCTATGTTTACATTCTTCTTGCTTTGCCTCTTCTCTCAGCCCACGGTGTCAGCCACCCCTAAAGCAACCAAGAACGGTAAGCCAGGCTATGACGACACCACTCTACCCCTGATGGAGAAGAACCAAGGTCAGATAAAGTCTGTCTGTGTTTGTGATTAATGCTGTTTTCACCTGTTTAAAGGACCATGTGTGTGGGATAAGGTAGACTGTCACTTTTATTTAATTCACTAGAGTCTAAGACCAAATGGGGATCCAGTGCCTAATTTAAAGGATAAGGCTGGCGATATTCTTGATTTTTTTGTTACTGTCAGCAATTCCCCTGAAACGACCATAACCAGAAATCACTACTTTCCAACTTCCATGCGCTGCCTGTGACACTCAGCCCCAAGTCCATCAGTTCATACTGAAGAATTAATCTTTAAAAACAGGTCATGAACATTGAATTCCAGTTTTAAACAAGATTCAAGAATTTCCTAAAATAGTTGGGCACTGTAGTTTGAAATGGAGCTCTATAGCAGAGATGAATAAGATCTATCACACTTTGGCTACACAGACAATACTTGTTATTTGGATCAGGTTTTGATCTTTTCATGGGATTTATTGATATTAAGAAAAGTATACAATATCACCAGATTTATCCTTTAAGAAGCCCTGCATGACATATTTCAGTAACTGCAAGTTCAAGTCAGGGGCTTAAATTATACAAACTCTTAAATTTACAGTACATTTTTGTCAAATTAGTCCTGACATGGAGTATCCCACCCGTATAGTCCTCAAAGCAGGTTCAAACTAACACTAACTTGAAAACGTGTGATTGTATGTGTCCACTTTGCAGGACATGTCTTTTTTTTTCCTCATATATTGAAGCGCTGTTCTTGCCACATTACTACTCTGATCCTCTTTGTGGTGAAGCTGTGGTGTATTATATGTTGCAATCCAGCCGGTCGTAGAGGTAAAAAATAAAGTACATTGTGGGAAATGGAGCTTTGAACAGCATACTGCTGCTGTTGAACCAAAATCTTCAACTCTCAAAATGTTAGTTTTGAGGGAATATAAATAAATCTCCTTATTTTAGATGCTGAACTCTGTTTTTCGTTTCATCATGGGTTTTAAATTGACATAATAGGGTCGGTGATAATGAAAATGTCCCCCCACCTTTTAAGTAAGTGTGTATTGCTGTATCCACAATCAAATAACTGGGAAGGGTTGTCTATTACAGCAGCGGTATAAGTGGGGGAGGGCGGGGGACTTGTGCAGTACATTGGCCAAACAACAAACATCTCTTTGACAGAGGAGTCAATAGCAAAGCAGCGGTTTAATGTCCTGATTTTTGGCCTTGTGCCCCCCTCTGCATCCATACATGCACATGAATCACGGTGCTCATTCCTGCCCACTCTTAGTTTTCATTATTCAATCACTTGCCGAGAACCATTACCCTGAAAAGCAGCAGCGTTTTGGCTCAGTGACTCAGTTTGTGTGTATGCCGCTTTTGTACAAATGGCATGTGAATGCTTTTCAGGCACCAGGAAATGTGGCAGTGGTGATATGATACCTATGGATGAGCTGGGTCCAGGTAAGAGCCAGACTGCATGATCGTCCTTAGCCAAACAGGGTCTAGCTCTCCTCTAATCTCTCTCCAGTGTCCAATAGTGTCTTATTTGATTCGACTTCTTTTGTACTAGTTCTTTACCCGCTGCCAAGATGTTATTTTTAATTCAAAACACCAAACACTCTGATCTCAGTGTGATGGCTTTGGACGGAGCTTGAGATATGACGCATCAAAATGCTGTATGCAAGACCCCTCTCTTAACAAGATGTTTGTACAAAGCTGGGCCTTCATTAAAAACTCAACACCAAAAGATGTGGGTGGTTCTTCATTTAAATAAATGGACTCTTAATATATCATAGGGCAGATTTCCTCTGCTGGGCTTCTTTCAAAGTAAATAATCCTGCTGTTGGTAAAAAATATAGGATTGCAACTTTGATACTCTATTTTTTTTCTTACGTTCGTAGGAATTTTTGTCATGTAGAAGTAACATGCTTAGGGTATATCATGCTGGTTTTCCTCCAAACCTCTGGGTCTATATTTATCAAGCATCTAAGAATCACTCCTAGGAATTATGCTGAAAGTTAAACTAGGACTAAAAACAACTCCTACTACAAAGTAGGACGAGTAAGCTTCCTGCATTGACTTTCAACAAGGAGAAGGACTCCCAGGAGAGAATGTGACGGTGTTGTCTTACAACAATAGAACCTCTGATGACGTATTCTAGTTTTCTACAATACTGGATGACACTTGTTCAGCTTAAACAATAGAGATTTGACTTTGACTTAGCATGGTGACATATCCTAGACAGCTCTAACCAATCACATTGTTTTACTAAGCCAATATTAACAGCACATTTTGCATGGATTGTGCACATTCAGTGATGTTATGTGTTCTTACAGATGGGGAAAAATGTTATGTATAATCTCACCCAGTGTTGAGAAATACACTGTAACAAAATTAATCTATCTAATAGCTTCGTCATTGTCAATTATGAATGAATATGAATGAATTAATGAGGATAAACATCCCCTTGATTGATATGAATGCACTTCACGCTGAGTGGTGCAATGATGAATGAATCTGCGAATTAGTTAAGGAGCTGTACAAGTGAGCAAAGTCTGATTTATTACTGCTGAAATTGTTGGTTGTAACAGACCCAGATCTTTACTGTTGCAAACCTACAATTTCCCTGTCGCTGCGAGGTTGACAGGTTCGTAGTTTTTGAAGAGAAGGTGTGTGTTCTTTCTTTTGCTTCTCTCACACAAGGTCAGTCAACAATGGTATTTCTTAATCATCTTATTCCTCATCTTTTGGTGACTCCTAACAGGTTAGGAAATCTCTGGAGCTCTCCTAATGATTTGCTATGTTAGGAGTGATTTTCAAGATTTAAGAATGTTGATATAATGCTTGAACTCCTAATTCTAAAAGTAGAACCAAATACAGTACGGCTGTAGAGCTGATTTCGTACTCTGGAATGCTTGATAAATATCGAGCTGTATGTGCATTTTTAAAGGGTCAGGGTCAAATATTGCTTGTTTCTTTAAAGCCTACTGTGGAACAAGCACAAGCTAAGAATGTGGAGGCCTGTTTAGTCTACGTTTCAACTTCCTGGGACTCTTGTGACTGTTCCAGTGCCGAAAACCTTCCTCCACTCCATACTGTCACCGTTTAGTTTTAAATGAGGACGGAGAGGAATTAGCTGACCGCTGTTCTCTGACCTCATTAGATGGTTACGCCACCATTGACCAGAGGGACAAGGACTGCAAATACAAAGCAGGTGACGGCTCAGTGGACCTGACAGAACGGGAGCCATTGAAGGTACAGGCAGACCTCTTCTGGTGTCATGGGGGATTGGGGCATAGAGGATTTAATAATGATGTCCCACTGAAATTTTATCACATGTTTTCTCCTTCTGTGTCTCTCTCTCTTTGCATCTCTCTTCATGTCTTCTGTGGTGGTCCTCATTAGAAGCTCTTAATCCTATCAATTCTTTAAAGAAGCTGGTAGTTCGCCAGTCATTCGCTGTTAATATTGCCCGCCACAGCTCAGCACCATGGACAGCCTCAAATCTGTGAGCCACCAGTTAATTGAGTGAGCTTTTGGTGTCTGTAAAGTAATTAATCTGGGACTGATTAAAAGAACCGCCAACTACCGCTCCTCGTGGAGACAGCCCTTGCCATGGCAATGAACATACTGCTGCATTATTAAGTGGTGGCCTGCTGACTATACAGCCGTGTGACACTGCAGCGAAGGTTTGTTTATTGTTGAGCTGATTGGCAATCCAGCCTCAAAGAGGAGTCAGAGGATAATGGCCTCAGAGCATGTCTGACATTTATCAGATGACTCTCAAGTATTTTTTGTAGTTTACTTTTGATCTGCTATAGTGCTAGATGAAAAAGGATTTTCCCTCTGGGATTGTAAAATTAATCTAATAAAGGCTCAGTTTAAGTCTCTACCTATGTATGGTGATATAATTGCTTTTCTATGCAGATTAAAATTAACTCTTAAAAATGTTTTAAGGCACTGCCAGAGTAGAAATTACAGTTAGGTCCATAGGTATTTGGACAGTGACACAAGTTTCGTACTTTTGCCTCTGTACTCCATCACAATGGATGGTGTGATTGAAGAGTAGACTTTCAGCTTTAATTTTATTCGACAACAATATGCGGTCCAAAGAGGTGTCGATGCAAGTTAAGGAGGCCATCATTAGGCCGAATAAACAAAACAAACCCATCAGACAGATAGCAGAAACCTTAGAAGTGGCCAAATCAACAATTTGGTACATTCCTAAAAAGAAACAATGCACTGGCAAACTCAGCAACACCAAAAGGCCTGGAAGACATAGAAGAAATAATCACAAGTGATGTTTCCTCAGCAAGAACTTTACTCTAATGACGAAAATACCGCTAATCCCCATGAGGAGACAAGTTAAATCAATCTCAGGATCTCAGATTAAGACCACCATGTAGATGAATAATGAAATTAACAACTTTGTTAGCATTTTAACTTATTTTAACACATAACAGCTTTTAATTCCATTACCCCGTTTTATAGTTTTAGTGAATCTTTGAACTCAGTGTATGATCTTTTTAATCTCATTACAGATTTTAACATTATGACCATGTCCTCAATATGTCTTTTTTTTAACTTGCAAAAAGGCCATGAGTGTATTATTATTACTTGTCACATCTGCTGCAGCTGTAATCACAACAAACATGATGTCATGGTGCACTTACCACACCCTGGATGTAGAAAAGACATTTAACTGATGTCTTTTCTACATTGACGGTCGAACGGTATAGCTGTTCACATTGAGAAAAACACCTGCATCATAACACACCTGCATCATAACACACAACACAACTTAAACATTTTCAGTTGTATAGTTTTTAGTGGCAAGTATTAGTGTGCTGCCCTCAGTATATGTGCTGTATATAACTTGACAGTCAGATAAACGCCATCCTAACATCAAGGCTCTGAAGACAGCTGTCCTCTTGTCCACAGGTTTATTGACGTTGAAAGAAGGGTGAAACTAAAACATACAAAAAGCATAATGAAAACTATGCTTGCTTCTACCTGTACAGATACAGTATACAGAATGTGTGTGTATATATCTTTTTATATATATATATATATATATATATATATAAAATATATATATATACCAACTCACTCTTTAATATGAATTAAATCCCCTTCTTTTCTTACTGTTACAGGTTTTAATGTATTTATGATATATGTAATTTCAAATGTATTATATGACATCATATTTCAACATGTAGTCAATTATCTGTTCATTTATTTATCTGTAATTATTCTTATATGAACTTCTAATGGCTTAAGAACAGCGTAGTCATTAGCAATAGTAACTCGGGAGATTTCTAGCATCAAACTTGACAAAATATAACATTGTCCTAAAACTAATGATCTACGATTGTAGATGACAATACAACAATCAATACATACCCACGATGCTATACCAAAGGCTTAAGATGTATGCGGATTTCACTGGATTAGCTCAGATGCAATGAAACAACATCTCTGAGTCATGCTTAACAAAGCCTAATAGAACTTGATAAAGCCCAATATGTCAGCATGCCTTCTGATGAGGTGGGATAACTCCAGAGAAATGGATTTATAAGCACAATAAATCACACAAATACATCAAAGATGTAATATGAAACAAGTAATAATCAACAATAGCATGATAAAATTTCACTCTCTCTCAACAAGCTTCAATCACGTATTTATCTTTGTTTACTTTACTAAATTTAGACCCCCCAAGATACATAAACATAGTTCTATACAAAATCCAAAAACATCCAATCACAGATGGATAGAATTTAAATAAAAGGTGTATGCATATGCATTAAGAGGGCAGCACTAAAGGCAAACATTTATTTTCACTGTTGACTAGAAAAGAGAAAAAAGACAATAGGCCTCCAATTAGATTAAGAAAATCATCACTTAATATATATTTTTTGTTTTCTGAACTCCAAATGAATTTTCACAATTTAAATACCAAAGATTTTTAACAATCTCACCAAATGTAGCTTCTTAATGTAATACCATGACTTCAAGAAAAACATACATCATTAATTGCAAGTTTAGAATATAAACTCAAACTAATGCAAATACTGATTCACTTAATAAGCCTAAGTCAATTTGTTAAACTCAAAATAAGGTATTCATTAAACATTAACATTTCAAAACCGTAACCTATTTCTATTAAACAAAGTAATTCATTACATATATAACTTTTCAAAGTTACAGATCATAAGATTCTCTATTAATTTCCAGTTAACCTTTTTAATCACGTTCAATTTTTATTTCATCATCAATCATCATTTTATGGAACTCATTCTTTCACCTGGTGGACATTTTGAAATACCAAACCAAAATCTTTCTCTTCAAGATCATTTGTAGAAGGTGCTTGAATAACAGTGGTGGCTTTTCTCACAACAAATTTAACTATTTAACAAGCAGGTACACAATACTATACCATTAACAATACAGATACTGTGAGGGTACATCTTGAAAACAGCAGATACTTTAACCAGTTCAGAGGGCACATTTCAGGAGTAATCACAGCAAACAACCATGTTTGTCTTCAGAGTGTACAAGCTTTCTATAGTGTTACTCCTCTTCTAAGTCTGCCATCTGTACTTCCCAGAGGTGTTCCGCCCTCTTTGAATGCAACTTGGCTGTTGAAACTGCTCTTTCCCTCTTTCATTTGCATGGTTTGGTATGCTGTTTTGTAATCACTCTGACTTCTTTCCAAGCTCTCCTTAAGTTGTGGAATTAACACTGGCTTCTGTGTGTGTGTGTGTGTGTGTGTGTGTGTGTGCATTTGTAAAATGTATTGAACTCTTTTTGTTTTGCTGTGTTTTTTTTAACCCGTCCTCCTGTGGCCACAGAATGACACAAATAGGAAACACTATATCAGGAGTAACAGGCCTGCGGTCAGTCTGGTGGACGCTTGTGATGTTAAGCCCCAGCCTGTTGACTCCTGGGTCTAAATGCATGCATGGTAGGTCTGGAAATTAAAAGCAAAAATATCAACCTTTTGGGTTGGATTGTAGCATCCTCATTCCCTGTCTCTTCATCATTTCCACCTGTGTTCCTTTCACCCTCACCCTGTATCATGTAGACCTGCTGCACCCAGCCAGAGCAGTCAGCTGGAGAAGTCACGTTGTTCTTTTCATAGACATTTACACAATTCACTTGCAGTTCATTGAAAATTATTTCTAAGGTTTAAAAGTTTTAGATTCTATGTAAGATTTCATAAAGAGTCGGTCTAGACCTGCTCTATATGAAAGAGTGCCATGAGATAACCTTATGAAATGGTGCTATATAAATAAAACTGAATTGAATTGAATAAATTCATACATGTATTTGAATTCTTTATATTTGCACAGGCTCTAACTGAAATACATTGACAATCACAACTTGATCTTGATGTCTCTAAACTTAAGTATGCCTCATTTGTTATACTTTAATTGAACATTTGCTAAATTCCTTCCTTGAACAAGGATTGTTCAGTCAAAGCCTTAGCACACATAACTAGGCACATGAGGCCTCTCAAGCTTGAGATTCCTCCACATGTTGAAGAGGTTTGCATGGGGCTGTAGTAAGAGTGATGCTCTGGACTGTAGTGTCTTGTCTGTTTTTTTTCTAGATTTTCTAAAACCAAAACCACAAGAGAAAAAGGACTAGTGTGCTAACATAAGCTACAATTGTTAGCATTAATAGCATGCCCGTCTAGCTAGCATACTAGCTATAATAGTAAGCGCAGGGACGGCTGGTATCAATGGGCTAAGATGGCTCAGCCCTCCCTATCCTTTACAATAAATATGATAAAATAATTGTAAAAACCTTCATACAGATCGTCTTCAATTTGAGCAACAGAACCAAATAGTCACAAGAAAAACTCAGGATATATTGAAATGGGCTTATTTTTTACAGCCCAAACTCAGCGGCATCAGCGTCCAATCAGATTCGTGTTAAGTGACAGGTGTCGTGGCACGCCCCCTTGATTTGCTGAGCATTTGGGCTAAATTCTTTCAGCCCAGAGATGCTGACTTTGGACCAATGACAGCCAGCGCGGTGCTACAGTGCTGTGACAGAGTGAACAGACAGGGGGTGCAGGGTCCAAACCATGTTGACAGAACACAAAAAGACTAAATCCTAAATTGAAGCTGTCAGTAAAGCTGCTGTATCAATGTTGGGTAAAGTTAACATGAGCCCACCGCATCGCTGTGCAGAGACACAACGAGCTGCTAAAGACAAACAGGCTTCACTGTC
>JAVQJF010025416.1:0-19168 GCA_036023855.1 Gadopsis marmoratus | reverse complement strand
GCAGCTGCAGATGGAGCTAGTTTGAACTACTTTATATACAGAGCAGTTTAAGGTTCAGGCCCATCGTTTACAGGAGCACAATCCTGTTTAAAATAGCACAAATTCGTCATAGATCTAGCTAGATGCAAACACTCAATAACTTTAAATAACTCACATCCATTTGGTATCTTTTTACATTTAAAATACATTTATATAATGGAAATAACAAGGTAACTTCTGCTGAACCGAATGCTGGTTTCCAAATACCAAAGAAAACAGAAGCTTGACATGTTGGCAGAATATGTGAAGCGCCGTTTGTTTTGTAGGAGGAGATCGTTGGTCAGCTTTCAGCTCTGTGAGCCTTTTTATCTCAGAACATCATCATTTCACACAGGGACAAAACCTGAGCAGAAGCAAATGGAAGCATAAGTGTTTTTACTCTTTTAAACTGGGCATGAATGTAGAAATCTCACTTACAATAATTTCAGAAAAATTATTTCTTCTCCTGCTTTTATTCAACTCTTTTGGTGGCTATTCCACAACAATCCTGCAGCTGCCAGTTTGTGTTTTTCCAGTTTGGGAAATCATAATCAGCGTTCATTGAGAGGCAGCTATCCGGTGCAGGAAGTATTCAGACCCTTCACTGCAGTAAATGTACTAATAATTTAAGGCACTGTAGAAATACTCTGTTACATATTAAAGTCCTGCAGTGAAAACATGACTTCAGTAAAAGTGTGTAAGTATAATCAGTAAAATGTAGTTTTCAGTATTACAGCAGTAAATGTCCCCTGTGCCTGTTCTACTGTTATATCTGATATCATTAGATGATTATTCCTCATCATTCACGTAAAAGCAGGATTTTACTTGGAGCTCATTTTCTACTAGTTTGTATCTAATGATTCAATAGATTCATCCATTGATTGATTGACTGATCAATCACAATGAGCCCATTGTGACGCCTTCACCAACAATCCAAACCTCAACCTTATTAGTAACATTCAAAGGAAAAAGTAGCAAACCTGAGAATCAAAAACTCACTTGAACGATCAAAATATCTGCCAATTAATCTTCTGTGTTGTTTCGGCTGTACTTTTAGTTTAATTCATAACCCAACACCATATTTTAAAAGCTCTTTGTGTGTTTTGTGGGGAAATCTTAGTGTGAAAAGTAACTGAAGCTGTCAGATGAAGGTGGTGCAGTGGAAAAAGAAGGTGGCATGAAAAGAAAACTAATGTCAGGAATTCCCAGATTTTCCTAACTAATCCTCTTCCACCCAGACCAGGACTGAGAGATGTCTCACATAATAATAAAGAAGAAGAATAAACAGCAATCAAACATTCAGTGGTTAATATGTTGTTTAAAAAGAGTGATGGATTCTAGCAGCACAGCGCCACCACCTGTCTGACTAGCCAACAAATACAATTGTAAAGTTGTACATTTGTTTCTCCTGAGGCAGATGATGGTCTCAAAGCTGTTTCAAAGTCTTCTACACACTACTAAAGAGAAATACTAAATCCCTTCATTTCAATACATTTTAAGCCGTCTTCAAAACTCATTCATTCATTCTCCAAACTGCTGATCCCAATGGGCCGCAGGGGGGGCTGGAGCCAATCCCAGCTGACATTGGGCGAGAGGCAGGAAACACCCTGGACTGGTCGCCAGTCAATCGCAGGGCAGACAAACAGACAGGGGACACATTTACACCACATTCATACACCGATGGGGACACAGTTGCCATGCTGGCCTCCACTAACTCTGGGATCAGTGTCTTGCCCAGGGACACTTTGACATGCGGACAGCGGGAGCTGGGATCGAACCACCAACCACCAAGCCACCAACCAAAGTCTTCAAAACTCATCATGTTGCTGTTGATTGTCAGGGCATTGCATTGCATTGCACTGCAGGTGGTTTAACGCTTTTCATCTGCAGGGACTTGCAGTTTCTCCAAACCTGGGCTTTTAAAATGTGCTGTGAAGCTTTGGAACAAGGTTCTTCCTGCATTCTAACTGAATATCTGTGTTGTTAAAAAGGCAACATTTGAAGCGATCATTTGGCCAGTCGGCGGCCCACAACAGTGTCCTTTATTTCAAATAACATTTCATCTTTTACCTTATTTCTCTGTGCTGTTTGGCCACTATTCTACCAGATGTTTGCCGTAGTCGTCCTTGTTGCCCCTGAAAGCACCTTAAACTTGGATTTGGTGTCATTTCCTAAGCAGCTTCAGGGAAACCTCCTCAGTTAAGATGGGAAAACCTGCACAAGTGTTCTGTGTTGATGTGTGCGAGCTCCACGCGACTGCACATGTTACAGCAGAAAACAAACAAACCTCTTTGTTCTTCTCAGAGGGTTTCATGCTTTCTCACCCCCTGACTCCGACATGAGTAATACAAATACATACTCCACCGCTCAAACTCTCAGTATTGTATGTTTATGTATATTTTTAATCACGTTTTTATATTTTCCTATCATATGCACTGCCCATGGCATTTTTTCACACATTACACCTACGTATCTATACATTATAAAAATTATACTTCTTGTAACACATACTTTCATTACATAATTTAAAAACAGGCAAATCATTCGTTTTTTTATTTTTAATTAAAACTATCTAATGAGATAGGCGTCTTATCCATATTCGAATTGTGCTTAGTGCCCCCTACAGGCACTGCTCGGCTCTGCATTCTCCTGCCTTCACTCTTGGCAGGGGCAGTCTTAAGGTTTCCGGCAGCCCCTGAAGGCGTCACCAGCCACAGCTTCAGTAACGGGGGCCGGAGAGGACCGAGCGGCACCGCGGAGCGTCCACACATCAAAGCGGGGCGGATAAAACAAGCACGTACGTCCACCGTGAGTTCCGCAAAGGCACATATATCCATCTACATGCGAGTGTTCGGTGTGAGCTGCGGCCGCGTTGAGGCGAAACATGTCCGCTCCGCACGGGCTGCCTGCAGTTTCCGGGTTTGGCCGCCTTTGTGCGCACGGCACCAGGCTGGTGCAGCGCGCACAACCCCAACGTGTTCGTGTTTACCTCCCGTGTGACGGAGGCTGTCTGCCGGGCGGCGGGAGGGCTTCGGTGTCTTCAATGGCTCGAGTTCACGGTGAAGTTGGGCCGAGCTCCGGCAGCGGCGCAAGGCCGGAGGCCGGGCGGCGTCCTCCGGGGAGACGTAGCGAGGCAACCGCGGCTAGCACAGGTGGCTAGCACAGCTAACTCAGCCAGCACAGCTAACTCAGCCAGCACAGCTAACTCAGCTAACAAAACTAACTCAGCCAGCTGCCGCCGTGTTGGTAGCAGCACGATCTTATTACCGGAGTAATTAATTAAACATCGCGCTTGTTGCGTGAACTGTTACTGCTGCTGATGAGCGCTGTGTTTTTGGGACGCTAGCTAACGTCCCTGCGCCAGACCCGGTTCAGGAAACACACAAGTTTTAATATGTTTCGTTGTCAAGGGGACGAACACCGTCTCGACACAACTGGGTCTGGTTTTGTTTGGTGATCCGATTAGTTGGAAGCCGATCTTCACTTCGGCTTAGCAACAAACAAACCAACAAACCGGGCAGCATTTAGGAAGGAACGGAGCCTTCAGTCTTCTTCAGTCAGCGAGTTGTCATCTAACGAACGAACCATAATCTGTTCGAAGCTCTTCGGTTCATCTGTTTTCTGTTGTCACGAAATGAACATCAGACTGCAGCTGATTCAGCAGCAGCGGTGGGAAGGAAATCCCTCACATGCAACTTGAATCTGGTGCAGCTGTGTGACAGCTGTGTGACAGCTGTTTGACAGCTGTGGCTCGTTACAGATAGAGATTTTTACAAAGCTATAATGGAGCGTGTGAACTCTGATGTGTTGTTATAAAGTGCAGGGAACCTCGTCAGAATATGGTCTGTCCTGTCCATCCGTAGACTGAAACATTGGCACATTTTTACTTATAAGGCTGCTTCTCGGAAAGCTTCCTTCCTGCCTGCGAGCCGACATCCTGAGACAAAGTGGGGAAACTGCTGTCTTCGCTCCGAGGACGTGTTTCTTTAACTGTCCCCAGAAACAGATTTTAAACCTCCATCAGCCTGGAAGCTGCTGCAGGAGCTGCTTTCAGTGGACACTTCTAAAGGGTTTTAACTGACTTGGACGAAGATTCTTCGGCTGTGGATGTTTGGACTGATATTTTATAATTCTATTTTGTTTCATGTTTGAAAGTGTTGTCTGTGCTGCTGCTGCCCGTCTTGGTCAGGACACTCTTAAAAAAGAGATTTTTAATCTCAATGAGTCTTTTATTCCTGGTTAAATAAAAAAACTATAGTATCAATACAAATAATGCATTTGTGTAATTCTGTTTATTATATACTGACAGTTACACCTGCATACTGAGTACTTTCCTTTTATACTGTCATGTACTAAGTGCTCAATGTCAGACTTTTACTTTATAATGGAGTATTTTTACATTGTAGTACATTTTTACTTCAGTGTAAAAAGTGTCTGAATACTGTTCGAGAGTCAAACAAACCATTTAATTTGAAAGTCAAAGAGCTAAACTGGTCAGGACGTGTTCCTCTTCCCACCACAGCGATGATGTGCCAGCGTTGTGTGATGTCTGACTTCTTGTTTTTTGGGTTTTGTCTGGTTAGCCGTACGGGCAGCAGCGTGGTGACGTCACACGGGGCTTCATAGGAAACCTTTTGACGATTACTCAGCATGAAGGATTACACACAGTACAGGACGTTTGCACGGAAGACTCGCAGGAAATGAATCCTCCACCAGCTGGCGGCCGCTTGTTCGCAGTCTTGCATCACGTCTCCGTGGCTTTTTCAGCGTTTCAGGGTGGAAACTCTCAGAAAGTGATGCAGCGACGGTCCTGTGAACGTCTCTACCGGACTCCATAGACAAACCTTCTAAATGTCGTGTTGAGGGAATGTAATAATCCTGCAGCTCTCGGGGTTCGTTCAAAGCCTTGGAAGTTTGGAGAGTTTTTGATGGTGCTTGAATTTCAATATACGCTCCTTGAAAAATGCTCTGATTTTTCAACATAATCTGCTGTTTTGATCAAAGACACGGCACGTTTTAATATTTGAAATGAAAAGATCCCGTCGTCGTATTTGTTTGTTGGCAGCAACAATTTATGGTAACGGGTTCGCTGTGATGGAACGTCTTTGAGAGCCTGGACAGTTTGGGTTTAGGTGCCTTGAACCCTCGGTGTCCTTCATGCTGTCCTTCAGTGGTCTGTAGCTAATCTGGTTGTTTTCTCAGTTCAGAATGAGGTTTATTTAAAAAGTCAGCATATAGTTAAAAAATGTCCAAAAGAGATTCAGTTTACTTGGATATAAACTCACTGGAGAAACTAGACGCAGTGAACGTTCCACTGTCAGAAGAGTTGTTGGATCAGTATTTGGTGAATAGTTTCAGCCCTAAATAATTCTCGTCTTCTTTTGTAGAAAAGGTATAAACTGTGTTTTGATTTTGTCCTTTTCACAGAAGTGTTGAAACTCATATTTATAATCCGAGTTTGAAACACGTCTTCTGGCTTGTTTCCCACGGCAGCGACGATGGACGAGGAGAAGAGTCGCGCCGCGTTGGCCGTGATGTTTCTCCTCGCCGCCAGTTTGTCCGGCGGCGACGGCAGCTCGGCCGCTCCAGACTGCAGCCCCCCGCCCACGCAGGCAGCCAGCGCGGCGCGTTTGCTGTCGGCCGTGGTCGACACACGGCGAGCCGAGCAGAGCCAGAGGCGCCACCTGCAGGCTCTGTTCGACAGGTGAGAGCCGCCGGTGTGTAAAACTAACTCGCCGTTTCTATGATGCAACACTTTGGTTTATGCTTTACATCGTTAATATAATCGCACTGAATCAGCCGTTTGAAGGCATCAGACCTTTTAACAGTTATTGGGATTTATTTTTCTGATATAATAATAATTGGAAGGCGACGCTTTAAATGAAGCTGCACGATATCGTTGACGGTGGTTTAGTTGTGCAGCTGTGCTGAGAGCTGTGTGTACCGAAACAGCTGGAACTCTTCTGAGCTGAGTATCTGTCCGGATATATTCGGATGTTTCTTTATAATAAATAATAAATGTGGGCGGGGGCAGGGTGTCCAAACAATGCATAGCTTCTGCATCAAGGCCAAAAGAATATTTCCACATAACCAATATTGCGTCATATTTCTACAAAATCCTTTCTAATGTTTTTAAATCAGAAACACGTTTGAGTTTGTACCAAAAAGCTCAGATAATCCAGCGTTGATGTCATCCGACACTCTGAGAAATAAACAGATAAAAACCTCTTCAAATGTGGAAACTGAAACATTGCAGGTTTGTTTCTATGAAACAATCTTCGATTTTTAAAATTCAGCCAACAGCATATAAACACACAGGTACGTCCACGTGACCAACTTCCTGTCGAACTGAATGATGTAGTTCAGTGTCTGCTGTGTGTGTGGATCCCTGTTTAAACTTCGCTCATTTAGGATGATTAGAGGGCTGTTTTGATAAAAGTAGTAGTTTTTTGTTTTCACAGCTGATTCAAAACACAAACCGTTGACTTTGTATATTGACAGTCGGTGCGTTTCACTTACAGGACATGTTTGTTCAGTAGTTACAAAGTCAAAGATAGTATCTGGTGAAATGTTAATAATTTGTACATAAATAGCAGTGGACTCCCCTCTGGACTGATCAGGTGATGAATACTGTGGAATAGGAATCCGTCTGTTACTTCACAACAGATATGGAGAAAACGGGACCATCTCTCTGGCCGGTTTAAAGCGCCTCCTACAGAACGTGGGGTTGGATCGCATCAGGACCGTCGTGGTGCAGCATCACGAGCAACCAGGCCACCATGATGATCACCACCACCACCACCACCACCACGAAGGCGACCAGCACCATCACCACCATCTGCATGACACCAACAAGTCGCATCACCAGAAACACGTCCACGTCGAGCCCTCGCAGCCCAGAAAGCTTCTGAAGGCCTCTGAAGTATCAAAAGATCAGGACAGCCATCGCAACCTGCACGACAAGAAGACCACAGCGGCGGCCCGGGAGGCCAGCGCCACGGCGGCGTACAGCGCCCAGCTGCTGGTGAAACCAGGTGGAGCTCGTAGACCAGACAGCAGCCCAGAACAAGCCACCTGGGCGGCTGCCGGACTGGTCACTGAAAGCCACATGCAGGTAACTGCAGTCAGCTGGGTGGATCATCTTCACCAGGACCATGATCACACTAATGACCACCTGAACCAGGATGTTCCCCGCAGCCAGAGCGTGGGCAGTGCAGAGGTACGACATTCGCTTCTCCTTTACATTCAAGTCTTTCATTTACCTTCTTTGACGAAGTTCCAAACGTAAAGCTGACTGTACGAGAACAGCAGGAAAACGTTAACCGTTTTATTTGTTACAGCAGCCAAACTGCTCGACGCATCAGCGTTTAAATAAAGAACATAATCATATAATAGCTTGTAGGAACTAAAATAAACAACTCTTTTTATGTTTATATGTTAATTTGTGGCTCCGCCTCACCGAGTGAGTGAGGTAACCGCTTACTTTCGGTTTGTTGCCGTGGTTACTGGTGACGTTGCCTCTCTGACTTGGTTTGTTGTCACAACTTTATTTTCACCATGACTCACTAGTTTCCACAGTTTTGCGTCAGTGAAGGCAGAATAGTTCTCTGAGGCAACAGGAGGCGCAGCAGAGGAGTAAAATAAACCTGGAATGACTCCATGAATGTACTTCCTTCCTGAATGAGTGCAGGCGTTGAGTCTGTGTTTTGCCTCCAGTGTCTGAACGCCTCCAGCATCCTCTCCTCGCATGGGATGTCTCGGGAGGAGAGCGTGACGCTCGCCGACTTCAGCTTCCTCTGCCCCGCCCTCCTCGACCAGATCGATGGCGGCGCGTGCATCCTGCACGGCGGCGCCGCAGAACACGGGGAGAGAGGTGGGACGGCCCTTCATCCATTTAGCAGTTACAATGTTTAACATCGCGGCCGCGAGGGAAGATGTGACCTCAGGCAGCGGCTCTGCAGGACGCCGGTGCTCCTGAAACAACACACATCCTGTTGATAGCACATAACTATTTTGATGATCGATCAATCTGTCTGTTATTTCTATGATTAATTGGATAAAAACACACAAATGTTTTCATGTCACTTTATTCAACAGTGTCTCACTCTGACCTCATTTCGGCAAATTAGCACTTTGAAGTTCTTAAAGCAGTTTTGTAGTTTGATGTGAGGAAACTGGATTGATTTCACCTCATATTTTTTATTTCCAGACCATAAACATGCTCACAGTCACCATGGTAACCACAACAACTCGGACCACGCCTACAGCGAGCGAGGTGGAGAAAGTGGCAAAAGCATCACGATAGGTACGATGGTGACGGACTAAACCTGTGGCCAGGCGTCTGGTGACTGTAATTTTGGGATGAAAGATGAAGTTTGTGAGGATGTCTTTCATGTGTGCGTTGCAGCGTGGGCCGGCGGCTTCGTGTCCATCACCGTCATCAGCCTGCTCTCGCTGCTCGGCGTCGTCCTCATCCCGCTGATGAACCGAGTCTTCTTCAAGTTCCTCCTCAGCTTCCTGGTGGCGCTGGCAGTCGGCACGCTGAGCGGCGACGCCTTCCTTCATCTCATCCCCCACGTGAGTCGGCATGTGTTCCTCGCGTCATCGGCCCCGCCGGGTCAAATTTAGGTTCTGTCCCGACCGGAGGGAGACACGATGCATTTTAAGGCTGGGTTTCCATGTGATGCGTCTCATCAGTCTCTTTATGGCGCTTCAGTCTCAGGGAGGCCACCATCACCACCACGAGGATGCTGGGATCAATGTGTCGGCGGTGCATCACGCCCACGACGAGCAGGAGGAAAACCTGGACGCCGTGTGGAAGGGCCTGACGACGCTGAGTGGCGTGTACTGCATGTTTCTGATCGAGCACTTCCTGACGCTGGGGAAGATGTACAAGGACAAGAAGCAAAAGGTCCGTTTCTTTCTACGTTTGGTCATTAAAACGGAGACGAAGTGGTCAGAATGATTTTATTCCACGAGCTTCCTGTAGTGGTTCTTCTATAGTAGTTTGTTTTATATTGTTTGACGGCTCACTCTGAGAAAACATATTACTTTTACTATTTATAAATTATATTTTTAATCTGTGTTTTTGGTTTTATTTGTCTTTTTGTTTGGTAATCTATTTTAGTTTATTTTATTGCTGCTTTTAAATCTGTTGGCATCATTTTCATCATCATCATCATCATCATCATCATCGCCTGCATTGGTCTCAAATCCTTAAATAGTTGTTACAGAACTTCCTGTCCGTCATCTGAGGCACCGTGAGCTGCACTAACCTGAATGAAAGGTGCCGTACAAATAAAGTTTAATTGATTTAACAAAAGAAGCCGTTCTCAAAGGTTCAGCGTTGCCAGAACCCAAGCAGTCATGCAACAACCTAAACTGTGTGGAAATGATCATTTAAAGCAGGAAGTATGTGATGAAGAATAGTCTGAAAAGATAATAATAATAAACTTTATTTATACAGCACCATTCATACAGGAAATGCTGTTCAAAGATATTAAAAGCACCAAGTGCTTTACAGAAGAGGATGCCATAAAACAGAAATGCAGTTAAGAAAAATAAAACTTGGACAGGATTTTAAATGTTTCACATTTGTTTCATCTCTGAACTGCATAAGATTTGCATCTCTGTCTAAAATGTCAGACTTTGTTTACCACAACAATTACCCATCTTGGCGTCTCCTTCAACAGACAGTGAGGTGACGTTACAACCGTTAGGTTTCCCCTCATCTGCTGCTTCGACAAACCAAACACTCACACAGTCACACATCACTCATTCGCTGCGGGTTATTACTTATTGTCTTTTTCTATTTTACCATTTTACCTGGACTAATCTCACCGAGTCCTATTTATCCCGACACTATCGCATGGTGTCTCTTTTGCTTTCACTCCTCTCTTCCTTCACCCTGATCCTTTCCTCTTCCTCTCTTTGCCTTTTTCTCTACTTCCTCTGTTCTTGTTTCTTGTTCCTCCAGTCTCCTCTCTTCCTCCTCCCTCCTAATATTTTCCTCTTCCTCCCTTATAACCTTCACTTTTTCCTCTCGTCTCTTAAAATTAAATTATAAAATTTAAAATGTTTAAAAACAACTAAAAAGCTAATAGCAGATAGCTAATTAAAGGCTAAACAGAGTTTTCAGTTTGCTCTTGAAGATGTGTAGCAGCTGCTTCCCTGATATCTGTTGGCAGTTTGTTCCAAAGCTTTGGGGCATAAATGATAAAGGCTGCATCCCAGATTTTCTTACTACTGTTTCTGGGAACATTCAATAATCCAGCAGCAGATGATCCGAGTGTTCTTGAAGGCAAATAATTATCAAGGGAGTTGAAATGGTGGTGAATCTGGTCAGACAGCCGATGCCACAGAAAACCAGTCAAACTGGAACAACTTGTCCTCGTTTTTACTGTTTCAAACAGAAAACATTTCAGTAGTCAAATTATTTAAGTAGGAAATTTGAGTTTACGTAAAGATTTTGGATTTCTGCAGCTATTTTGAACCATTCAAATTCTCCATATGATGCCATTGATGAGGTAGTTTTGAATATTTGCGTCCAGCTTTTAGCGCATGTCTGAACAACGCCTCTGCAGATTGTAATCGCCATGGCAACATGAGGCTCGACCTTGTTCGTGCTGTCGCGTGAACTAAAAACAAGGCGTTCCTGCCATCCCAAACAGATCCAGAAGAAGTGGGACCACAAGGACAAAGCAGGTCCGGAGAAGCAGCCGGGTCTGGAGGAGAACGACCTGAAGCCAAGTGAAGGTGAGCGACTCAAACAAACACCGTTACTAAAAACCCAGATCAGAGTCGCAAAATAAATCAGGTTTGTGCTCGTCGGTTTGTATAATATCATTAACAGACAGGGAACAGTTGGTGATTTCAGCGTTCTTGTGTTTCTTCAGATGTGGAGACTAATGGCGCCGGTATGTTTGGCGACCACCTGAGCAGCCTGCATGGCGGCAGCGTGGCGGAGGAGGAGCAGGTGATGCTGGCGCCGCAGGTGTCCGTCGTCTCCCCGCAGGGTTACGGCGGTGCATCGGTGGACGCCACCTACTCCGCCGAGGACTGCGAGAATAAATGCCACTCCCACTTCCATGACACGGTGGGCCAGGCCGACAGCATGCACCACCACCACCACGACTACCACCACATCCTGCACCACCACCACTCCCAGAACCACCACCCTCACAGCCACTCCCACTCCTACTCGGAGCAGCACTTCCAGCAGGCCGGCGTGGCCAGTCTCGCCTGGATGGTCATCATGGGAGACGGCCTGCACAACTTCAGCGACGGCCTGGCTATCGGTGAGTAGCTGTGCCTGTTAGCATGCTAACCTCTGAGACAGATCATGAGTAATATGCTAACGTGGGAAACAAGCGCTCATCAAGATTGAAACATTCTCTTTATTTACACAATGTGGGACTTTGACGTGCTGTCGACGAGGTTCAACAGGTAGAGCGGGTCGCCCCCTAATCCCAGGGTTGGTGGTTCGATCCCGGCGCCTCCTGTCCACGTGACCTTGGGCAAGACACTGAACCCTAAGTTGCTCCCGGTGGATGCTAGCACCTCGCACGGCAGCTATGTCGCCATCAGTGTTTAACTGAGCAACTGATTCCTATAGAGAGATGTGAAGCTTCAGTTCATCAGTAGTATTGATTTTATATCCTGACATGCATCATCAGTTTGAGCAGATACGACGTGTCCGGCCCTGATGCCATCAGTAGCAGATGTTAGCATGTTATGAATGTTCTGGCAGCAGTGGTGACCGTGGGCTCTGGATTTCTTCCCGTCGTTGTGCAGGAGCTGCCTTCACTGAGGGTCTGTCCAGCGGTCTCAGTACATCTGTGGCTGTTTTCTGTCACGAGCTTCCTCACGAGTTGGGTAAGATGCTCGATGTCCTCTTGTCTGTCAGCGTAAAGCCTCACTGGCTGAAAATGCGTTTATTATGGCAGTTTCTTCACATTTATCTGTGTTTAGAAATGATTCAGAATTGCTTAGTAAAAAATGTTTTAGATCTCATGCAGTGAAAGTTTAAAGTGACTCCCTGGAAAGACACACGGTTTCTGCCGTTTCCCAGGTGACTTTGCGGTGCTCCTGAAGGCCGGTATGACGGTGCGTCAGGCCATCCTCTATAACGTGCTGTCGGCCATGATGGCCTACTTGGGTATGGTGACTGGTATCTTGATCGGACACTACGCAGAGAACATCTCCATGTGGATATTCGCCCTCACAGCCGGACTCTTCATGTACGTGGCCCTGGTGGACATGGTGAGTGAACGTTTCCCGTCTCGCACTTTAAACACGGCGCAAACAGTCCAGCTGACCACAAACGTGTGTTATTCTGCAGCTGCATGACCGAAAGTAACTTATCTTAAGAGATAAACAAAACAAACTACCAGCTGAAGCACTCGACAACACCTGGTGGACGTCAGCTTGCTGGTTTTTGGCCCAAATTTGGGAAAACCCCTGTTCCAGCCTGTACGATTACACATGAATGAACCATTTATTCGGTTTCATCTGGATATCTACACAAAAAACAGTGATTTAAGGTGATCAAATCTGTGCAGGCTGATGGGATGAATTCAATATTCAGGAAGCATTTAAGAACAAACGATTCATTTTTGGCTTCACGTATCGTAGACGGTGACAGTGGAACTGGAACTGCTCTCATTCAGTCAGCAGCATCTGTTCTGTCCACTCAGCAGGACTCGAACGTCTCACTGGTGCTTCAGCTCAGCCTGTCGAGAGCAGCAGCCTTCAGGACCAGATGGCCTCTGCAGACACACGCTCACACAGACACACACTCACACAGACACACGCTCACACAGACACACGCTCACACAGACACACGCTCACACAGACACACACTCACACAGACACACACTCACACAGACACACACTCACTCGACAGGTTTATAAAAACAAACCCAGGAGAGCTGCGCTGTCTCAAACCGCTGCTGTCTAACACAGCAAGGGCTCTGCTGTCCGAGGTCGCCCTCTTGTGGCCGTGACTCGGCACAGCACCCTGTAGACCACACTCCCTGTATGTTAACCTTCACCGCAGGGGTCCATTTCCAATGATCCGGTCCACCCTGTAGCCAGCTGCTTTAGTTGACAGAGTTGACGCCCCCACTGCGAGGTCAGATGCGGCATGCAGAGGTGGAGCGAAGCTAGAAGTTGACCCCCCCCCCTTAGGATTTAAGAGTAGCCAAGTTAAAGCTGCAGTACTAGACTTGTGTCTCCCCCTTCTGGCAGTGAGAGTAACTACACAAACACTGACGGCTGCCTGTAGGGGAGCTCGCTCACAGTCCCACAGCTCCAAGACAATAATCCATTATTAGGCAGAGTAAATATTTTCCAAAGAGATTTAAAGACTCTGGTAGACTGCGACACACAGAGGTTTACCTGCCGGTGTTCGGATCAATCGGCACTGTGTGAACTCGTCTGGCGACAGCTTGAATGTAGCAGACGTTTATTTAGATGTGAAGTCCTGCACTCTCCTTAACAAGCAGTTCTCATTAAAAGGTCAGATCAGAGTGCCTTCATGTGTGATGCTTTTCCTTCCAGATGCCTGAGATGTTGCACAACGACGCCGGAGACCACGGCTTCAGCCACTGCGGCTTCTTCCTGCTGCAGAACGCCGGCATCCTGCTGGGCTTCTGCATAATGCTGCTAATCGCCATTTTTGAGCACAAAATCCAGCTGGACCTGGGGTTCTGATGGAGAGGCGCTTCCATCCTGACCTCCACGTGCATCCTTGGAGCCTCCGTTAAGAAGTGTAGTGTGTTTTTATTTGTTGTTCTAGACAGTCGCCTTGATTTAGTTGGGATTTTCACGCCGTGTGGGAAGAAGCATCGGTTCAAACGCAAGAAATCAAATGTCATGTAGGAAGTTGACGCCTCTCAGCTGATGGATGCAGGCGCTGCATATTCATGAGCTTCAAACTGCTGCTCGAACTGAAACTCTGTGAAAATAACTGATTTATCGTATTTATATACCCCCCGAACCTCTTTTTGATTCCGTTTTTTTTTTCATTTCATTGTCCGATTTTGTCATTTTATTTATCTGATGTGTTTCTGCTGCTGAGTCAAACCAGGTCAGTATTCCAGTAGATACCAAAAGTGCCGTAACAGCAGTGCTGGGTAACAACTTACACTTTAAAGTCCCTCCTGATGTTTTATACCACACTCTCTGACCACATGAGTCTCCTCATGTGATAATATCACGATGCGGTGGCCACTAAGGGATTGTTTCACTGTTTAAACCTTTAATGGTTTGGTCTGTAAAATGTCTCGTTTGTTCCAGACCTCAAGCTGACCTGTTTTTATTTCAACAGTGACGGTAATAAAAAGTTCTCTTTAATATGTTACACTTAATGAATGATGGCGCTCTGTAGAGGCACGTTTGCTTGCAACATCACTGTAAAATGTTAATAAGGGGGAAGTTGTTACCCAGTACTGTTACGCTCACCATGAAGGCCATATAAACCTGCAGGAAGCTCTACTGACCCCGTCACCACATTCAAAGTCTGTTGTCACACCTCACCTGTTTGGTTTGGTCAAAACGAACCCTGGTGCATTTTGCAGGTGTGAACACACCGATCGCACAGAGACCCTGTAGAGGAGCTGAGCGGTTAGTTTGCCGTGTGCTCCTGGTTGGTTTGACTGGCGCACTACAATCCAGTGTGGATGGTGCATGGCGCCACCTGCTGTTATCGTGTGTAACATCCCCAGACGGAGTGAACGTTCTCACCTGGTTTGTAGCGATGCATTTTGGTTCGCTTGGATTTGTTTTCTCCATGTGAAAAGAAACCAAACCAAGTTTAGAGACTCGGCTGATTCGGACCAGAGCAGACCGACTGTAGGTGTCGAGGGTCAGCTGATCAGCAGGGAACCAGAGTGCAGTTTGGTAGTTCGGAGGTCCCGGACGCTGAAGGAGGGATGTTGGACGTATAACATTCAGAGGCGTCGGGGAGTAATCGGAAATAAGTCGTCGTTTTATATGTTGAGCTAAATCGACAGGAAATCCGTCCATTAAATGAACTTTCACCGGCGCTCGTCAAGTACGAGAAGCTCTGCTGGTTTAGGAGACGCCTTTAGGCCAAGATTCGATTTTGCCAAATAGTTCTGAAATGTGATGCAAGATGGGAGCAAATCTTTAGTGTTTTCTTGTGAGACTAGAAAATAAACATCTGGAGCGAGAACGAGACATGTAGTTCCATCTGCAGCCTGAGGGAGGCGGAGCGTCTCCTCTGCGTTACGTTTGGATCTGAACTGCGTTTTAAGCAGATTCTTGACTCTTGTGGTCTCTGTGGGGAACTGAACACCAGAGCCGGAGCTGAACTGGACCTACATACTCTATATTTATGTTGGGTCCAGAATACTAGTTTTTGTTTTTGTTTTTATCTTTGTGGCTGCCTGTCGGTAACAGACTGTGTACAAAGATGGCCGACGCATCTCCTCTTCCTCCCACTGCACACACAAGAAGCCAAAGTATCCCGTCACTTGGAGCCAGTCTGCAGCAGTAGTGGTCCCGCCCATACACCTGCCTGAACCAATCGCAGCACACCACAAGTTGTCGATCATGACGTTTTATTTATAGCATCAAATAACTGCCAAAATAACAAACCATCTTTGGGCAAAATTTATTAGACGTGCACTTCAACTTTTCAATTTGGCCCATGTCCCATCCACTAACGAGGAGGGGGGCGAGGCTTGTTACCTGTACTGTCAGCCAGCAGGGGGCGATCCAGATGTTTTGGCTTCACTGCTGTGGAGCCGTCATGTCGGCCATCTGTATGTACAGTCCGTGGGTTTTTCCCAGGTGAGCTCGGTGCTCGTGCTGAGTGACCCACAGAGGATTCACATGAATCCAAACCACTGCAGGCGTCTTGATGCGTTAGTCAGAGCGGTGGCGAGGAGGCCGCAGGACCGAATCGGAACAAGCTGTAGTCGGCGCTTGTTCACGGCCATTCGATCGAGCGTGAAGGTGAACAGAAGTGAGTGCGCTCTGAAAACCCGTTTGCACCAAATGGTTCCCTTTGCTTTCTTTCCCTCCGCTCGTAACGTTTGATTTCGAGAATATTTAAACGCCTTCCAGCGTCTTTTGGAGTGAATGTGGCCTTAATCTGACCCCCTCTGACCTCTCTGTGAAATGCGTACAAGTACAAGACAAACCACGTACAACGTGTGGCGTCTGTCCAGTGAGGAGCCAAGAAACTGCACATCATAGCAACGTTGAGGGGAAACGGTGTGTTTTTTATTTTATTGTTGGAGTTGAAGTTAATGTGGCAGCTCAACACTGAAAACTATCTTTGTTACAATGTCGCTCCTGTTGGGTTTAAACGTGGACTTTGGTTCCAGTAAGTTTCACCGCAGAGAAAACCGACGTCCATCATGAGCTCAGTTTGAATGGTTTTCTGTCTTTCTTTCTTTGTCACTGTGTGTTTTTGTTAAAAGTGCTCTCATGTGTAGGTCAGGTGACAAGGTTAAAGTTTAACTGCTTAACGTTTAACAGTAAGTTCACTCCAGACATGAACCTCGCTGTGTGTGTTACATGTACATTATACAATATGTGTATATGTATGTACAATACTGTAGCATGTGTTGTGTCAATGTGCCGTTCGAGTCTGTTACATCAACACAAAGTGATCAATGATCTCGTTCACAGAACTGATCTTTCATGTTTTTTGTCTGAAACAAAATGTAAAGTGTTTGAAATGAATCTGAACTACAGTCGGCAGATTAAAACGCCTCACAGCAGCTCTGCAGTGAACACTCACGACTCGAGGTCCGTTTGTCGGAAAATGTTTTCCTCAACTCGCTGCTCTGACTCGTGTTGGAGGTTTTAATTGGTGTCAAACTAAACTCCTGTCAACGTGGAGATCATCGAGCCCCGACTCAACGTGACGTAAAGACGCCAGAAGAAGCCTGAAACTTCTGCAACAAAGTGGGATCGTGGCCACGAGCAGCAGGTTTTAACTGTTAACATCGAACACAGCGACGTCTTTTCAGTTCCCAAAGGTTTTCTGCCATCATTTAGCTTTTCTTAAAGCAAGAAACCACAAAGCGATTGGCGAATAAAGGGTGGTGTTGAGGTCACATCTGTAGCAGCAAGTACTGAAAGATGTGAGTCGTTCTTACGTCGTCAGATGTTTCCTGATTTAACTCGCAGCGACGTCGTTTTCGGCACGAGACTCTAAACAAACACGACTTTCTGACAGTTCAGGAGATGTGCCGTTCACTGGCAAGTGTGTAAAAATAATATGTCGGAACTCGTGGCGTTCTGTCGTCATGTTAAAATACACAAACAGCACTGTCGTGTTTTCATAAGTTGAATCGCTTGAAAGTCGAGAATATTTTAATCTCAATTCCCATTTCTCTCCTCGAGTTACATTTGAAAGCAGCTCCTGTCGTGTTCCAATACTGGAGGGAAGTCAAACTCAAACTATGTTCAGAATTCTTCTCTTTAAAGCCAGTTGGATTTATTCAAAACTGCAAAGTATATGCGACACAAAATGACTGGATCGATCGAGGGCAGCCCACTCCGTGATCCACCGTCCACATTTAAGTAGTTAATCTGTCTCTCACTTTGTAGAATGGCCCCGTTTCCTAAACTAGACAGTGTTTTTCTACTATTCTAAATGTGGGCGCGTCGTCTTCCGTTGGTCAGCTGGGGCCAGGTCCTATTGGCCCCTTGTTAGTGCTCAGGCGTGTCCACGCCTCTGGCTGCTGCTTCTCATCCAATGGTGTCTTCGGTCACCCTCTGAAGGAGGACGTACTCCTTAACATTATCCCTGAAACATGTTTCTGTACAAGTATATGTAGGTAACCTGAGTGCTTATCTTCTGGGTGACCTAAGTGTTTTGTGGGTTATGAGACATCCCCGTCCTGCTCCAACGTTTCCATGCATGGCTGTATGTTTCCTTTAAGAGTTTTTATGGCTCTGTGTCTCCTCTAAGTGTCTGGTTTAACTCTCCTTCCTGTGCTTTGTGTGTTGAGCCTGGTGTTTTACAGCCCTCTGACCCATCACCCCACATTCCTGAAGGAGAGACTCTTAACATCTAATCCAAGCATCATACTTTCCTTTGTTTAAAACCTACATGGTATTGATGGATGTTTGGCTCACAGTAACATTCATCACAGCATCTTAATGTTCTTCACATACTGTGAGGTCTACATTTCTTATTTCACATATGCTGAGGATTACAGTCATTACTACACATTCATTGTGAGGAGAACATTTATTATTTTACCACACTCCAATCATCATTTTGTTAATTTTGTGATGTGTTCAGGCAAATGTCTCATACGACGATGCATCCTGACTCTGGGAGCTGAACTCTGACCTGCAGCTGGAGAGCAGTAAGGCACTTATTAAATAATATGATCATATGTTTGTGTGTAAGATTGGTGAGACAGAATAAAACGTGGTCTCTCGTCCTCTCAGTCTGTGACTGATGATCAGATTGCTGATCTCCACGTGGCTACATGACAACTGCAGCAGGTGAACATGATGCTTCAGATCTATAAAGGTTTTTGCAGAAGCTGTATTTTTCTTGGATCAACTCACTTGATGCGACTCGCTGTCATTTCTCTCTGAACTGTCACGTGACGACATCACGTCTATAAACTTTATCAAACGTCTCCAGATAGGAAAACATCAGTGACAGCTGGTATCAACGGGCTAGCAGGGCTCAGCCCTCCCTGTCCTTTACAATAAATATAATAAAATAATTATAAAAAACCTTAAAACAGATTGTCTTCAATTTTGGTGGGACTTAGAGGAGCAACAGAACCAAATAGTCACAAGAAAAACGCAGGATATATTGAAATGGGCTTATTTTTTACAGCCCAAACTCAGCGGCATCAGCTTCCAATCATATTCGTGTTAAGTGAGTGACAGGTGTCGTGGCACGCCCCCTTGATTTGCTGAGCATTTTGGCTAAATTCATTGGCCCAGAGACGCTGACTTTGGACCAATGACAGCCAGCGCGGTGCAGCAGTGCTGTGACAGAGTGAACAGACAGGGGGCGCAGGGTCCAAACCATGTTGACAGAACACAAAAAGACTAAATCGTAAGTTGCAGCTGTCAGTAAAGCTGCTGTATCAATGTTGGGTAAAGTTAACATGAGGGCAGAGACACAACGAGCTGCTGA
>JAVQJF010025411.1:0-32261 GCA_036023855.1 Gadopsis marmoratus | reverse complement strand
ACACACACACACACACACACACACACACACACACACACACACACACACACACACACACACACACACACACACACACACACACACACACACACACACACACACACACTAACATTGGGCGAGAGGCAGGAAACACCCTGGACTGGTCGCCAGTCAATCGCAGGGCAGACAAACAGACATTTAGGGGACACATTCACACACCGATGGGGACACAGTTGCCATGCTGACCTCCACCGGTGTTCAGTGTCTTGCCCAAGGACACTTCGACATGCAGACAGCAGTAGCTGGGATCAAACCACCAACCCTGGGGTTAATGGACGACCACACTATCCTCTCAGCCACAGCCGCTTTGACAACAAATTCATGGAATTAAATAGTGGTTGTTTTATTTTGCACAATTTACAATTTCTCAACGGCAACACCTCTCATGTTGGAGCTTGAGGTGATACTGTGACACTAAAATACTTTTTTTTTTAATATTTTGTCAACTAAAATTTGCGTCACATCCTGCGTCTACAGCCCGACGCCTTTCCCTGCAGGTGCAGGCGTTTCCGAACACCGCCCTCGGTAAACTAACCATGGATGAGTCCAAAAAAACAAAGATCTCGGAGGACAATAGAGAGTTTACTCCTGTGTGGAACAGATTTATATGCTTTCACTGTCAACGATGCTGGCTTACCTGTATGCTTGATCTGTGGCGAGAAATTAGCAAACAACAAAAGATTTAATGTTGAAAGACATTTGCTGAAAAGTACCAAGCTGGAGATAAGCGAAAAAGAGCGATTTTGGAACTGTTGCGGGAAAGCTGAGCAGAACAAATGCACTTTGAACAAGTGGATCAAGTCTCCAAAGTCAACTACTGCTGCTGGTGTTGTTGTAGCTCATGTGATAGTAAAGCGTGGAAAGCCGTTCACAGACAGAGAACGAAAGAGTCATTCATTAAAATATCATAGCATTTATTCTCGGACTTCAAAAACAAACATGACATTTGTCAGAAAATCAGAGATACGCAGGCCTGCATAGTTCTGTGTTCAAGTTATTTCAAAGTAGCCCTGCACATGCCAGTGTATTTTTTTCTCCTCTTCACAAGAGTTTAGTGTTTTCATTTGTTTATAACAGGAAACAGCAATAAAGTGTCAACAGTTTTCTTTATTGTCTTTCCTTAATTTCATAAATGAAACACACTATAGTTTTTGTATACTCTAACTATGTATACACCTTTATAAGCAGTGTTATCTTCATGTGAATTCAAATATTCTTTGCGGCTCCAGATTAATTTTTTGGTTGGAGAGGGGGCAAAAATGGCTCTTTTGATAGTAAAGGTTGCAGACCCCTGGTATAATCATATAGCAGTGCATTATTTTGCATTACCTGTTGAACCACTGCCTTCTGATTTAACTGGTTTAACAAGTGAACAGCTTTCAAACCTAGGCCACTGTAACCATAACACATCCCGTTCATTAAGAAGTAGGCCTGGCTCAAGCTTGAGTTTAACTAGAGCACCATGTGTCAGGCTCACTGGTCGCAGGGCGGCAGGGAGAGGGGACCCAAATGCAGGAAGCACAGAAGACTGAAGGTGATTAATGGTTTATTGAACTGACCAAAAGACACTTACTGCCAGTAAGGCAGGTGGGAAGGAAAAGCACAGTCCAAAACCCAAAACACTGGGAAATCCAAATCCAAACATAAAATGTCCAAGCTGGGGGGAAAAACATGGGAATCTCCGGTGGGAGCACATAGAGAATCCATGGGTCACAACAGGACCAGCGCATAAAACGCACGCACAGAACCCAGACACCACAATGAACCTACAGAGAACACAATCATTACGGCAGGTATAAATACACGGGGACTAACAAGGTGGACACAGGAGACAGGTGAAAACAAGCAACACCAGAGAAGAAAGCAAGACAACACAAGACTGGACTAAAACAGGAAAGCTATCAAAATAAATCAGGAAACACAAAGAACCAAATACACACAGACCATGAAACATGACTACAATCTAAAACACAGAACATAAGTCCACAGGGCATGACACCATGATATCCAGGATATCACAGCTGACCACCCCCACCTCTGCAGGTGGTTGAGGTGCGCTATATTTGTATTGCTTCAAGTGTTCTTTCTTTTTCTTTTCTCTGTGAAATATAGTAGAAATTTGGAAGTACAAAGTACAAGTAGCTCAAATTTGTACTGTGAAGTTTGCCGGGTGTGGGGGGTTGACGTTAGGCACTGGGATTGTCACTTGACAATTTTTATTTTCCTATAATAAGTCGTCGTTCGTCACTCTCCTCTCTTTCCGCCTCTACTCACCCGAGGTCGTCCTTCCAGTGGCTTATAAGCCGGGCCTCCTCAGGGCTGGTCGCTCTGTCACTCATCGTCGTGATGAGTGGCAGGTGTGTCCACTCCCAGGAACCCAGCGGTTGAAGTCTCTCCACCGGGATGAACACACCTGCCACCACTTGGCCCAATTGGCATCGTCCTCGTTGCCTGGCGACGGTCGAGGTGCCGACCACGCCTCCTAGTCCACCACAGTACTTAGTTACATTCTATCATTTTAACACATGACAAACACCAAAGAAAAACTGTATACCCAATGTACACAATGTACTCTCTTTTAATCTCACAGATGTCAATTGTAAAGTTTGCTTTCTTAAAATGTTTGACATTAAATTCAATTAAAAGGATCCGGAGCAACCATGATGTAAGAATTGGGAGTACATTATACCCTTTTGAAAAGCTCATTTAGCTCACTTGTGTGAAGGTTCAGGTCGGTGGACTGGGCAGCCGCTGCTGGTCATCAGCATCCTGCTCTTCCTCCTCCACGACTAGCTGAAGAGATCAGTGATAAGTGTCAGGAACTGTCATCAGAGTGCCACTCCATTAATGGCCATTGTCAGGACTTTGTAGGATGAGGCACAAGTGGAGGCTAATGCCTGTTGATGGTCTAATGACATGAGGTTAATGTGTCTGGATGGATACTAATGATGGTACAGGCCACTTTGTCCTCACACTACATCACCACACTACTGAAAGCAGCAAAAATGAGCCTCTGAAATGACGAAAATCAAGTGAAGTCATCACAGTTGAAACAGTTACTATACCATGAGTCAGGAGTTCATGATTGGTAAGAGAATATGTGGGTGTGTTTGACACAGCCGTCATGACAGGTGTTACTGTTCCAAACAAAGTGCTGTGAAATCCCCAAAGGTCACACCGCCTTCGTTTCCCAATAGCGTCAAACATGAATACATGGAGAGCAGATGATGATGAAAACAATGTCAAAAAGGTTGAGATGACATCTTTAGTCATGCACAGCTACTTTCACTTAATTCTTAAAAGCCCCTGCATTTCTGTATTGTGAAAATCAAGTGTTTATTCATTTAAATTCAGTTTTATTTATATAGTGCCATATCATAACAAAGTTATCTCATAGCACTTGTTCATATAGAGAAGGTCTAGACCGACTCGATGGGGGATAAAGGACATATCCTGTTTGAAAATAACTCCAAGATTCCTTACAGTTTCGCTGGAGGTCAGGGAAATGCCGTCTAGAGAAACTATATCTTTTATTCAGTTTTGTCTGATTTTAAAATTAGAAAATTGCGGTTCATCCAGGTTTTTATATCCTTGAGGCTGCTTGATACCATGCATGGTAGTTTTAATAAGGACAGATTGATCATATCTAGTAAGAAAGTGCTAACTAATGGTGGAAATTCTTTTAGCAGCCTAGTTGGGACAGGATCTAAGAGACACGTTGAAGCCTTAGATGAAGAAATCATTGCAGTTAGTTGATTCAATTCAATTTTATTTATATAGCGCTATATCATAACAGAGTTATCTCATAGCACTTGTTAATATAGAACAAGTGTAAACCAACTCTATATGTACAGACCCAACAATTCCACCATGAGCAGCACCAGGAGACAGTGGCAAGGAAACACTGCCTTTAACAGGCAGAAACCTCAGGCAGAACCAGAACCAGGCTCTGGGTGGGCATCATCTGCCTCGACCGGTTGACACCAGATTTGTTCTGACGCATGTGCGAAAATGCGCCTACTTCCTGATTCTGAGTTTGAAATAAAATGTTAGCTTTGGTTTTTCTTGTTATGAAATAGAAGATTCCAATTTTTCTTGTTATGAAATAGAAGATTCCAATTTTTCTTATTAAATAAGTAAGTCTTTCTGGTTTTTGAAAATAATGCCTAATAGTGAAATAGAAGGTACATTTTTTGTTTATTAAATAGACACTTTCTTTCCTATTTTGGCAAATTTCCTCAGTTATTAGCAAAACTGGTAAAAGCTTGAATAAGTTATTACTATTACTTACCATAATTAAGTTGCGAAAAATCTAATTTGTATTTATTATAATAAATTTGACATAAGATGCTTTACAAATCCATCAAGTTTAAGCGTACCACTGGAGTTTGGTAGTATTGTAAAAGTCACACTGAACACATTTTATCAATATGCATTTCTAAACGTATATGTTCCACTTATCAACATTAAGTGGGACTTCAATTGAAGCTTTCCTTAACACATTTTTGCATTTTAGGAAGACAAAACCGAGACAAAACGTAGACACATTTTCCACATGTACACAGAACAAATGGACTTTCCGGTATGGATCAGGCAGAGACTGGGGCTGCAGACTGCATCTCCACCAGATGATCATTAAGTCTATACATTTTTTTTTTTTTTCTCTTATAGGAGCAGCTCCTGATCCAGATTGAGACTATTAGAGCAGAAAACGAGCAGGGAAGGAGCAGGAGCAACTCCTCACTACATGGGTAAGTCGTTAACTTCACAGATTAAACCTCTGACCTCTCGGAGTCTTTCTGATTGTGTTGTTTTTTTTGTGTGTGCGTTTGTCCAGACGCTCTCAGCTGGGCAGCACTCCAGATTTCAGGTATCCAGTGTCGGCTTCCTCTATGATGGACAGCAACTCGGACCATTATGGCAGTGCCCTTGTGTTGAGGCGTCCTCAAAAGGGACGGATGGCAGCACTCCGGGACGAGCCGTCCAAGGTGAGCTCCCAGCGCATCTGATGTGGGCTTGCTTATTAATTGTTTAATGCAGTATTCATATGAAATTGTAAAATCTTTACCTGTCGCACGCACATCCAGACCAAAGAGGGCAGGCGCTGAGCCGAGACTGAGCAAATCACGAAATGTCACGTTGGAGCTGCGTTTTTGTTTATTAGGTCGACACTCTGTTAGTGTGATAATGACGAGCTTTTGTACATTTGACTTGGAGATTGGCAAATTCTTATTAGTAGTTTGCTTATTTATTTGTATTGTGGGGCCCTGTTTCCTTCCTCCACCTGTTTCAGTCTAATGTTTCAGTTCTTTCTGATGATTTTCTTCTTCTCCATTTCTCTCTGTTTGCTTCCACTCTGGACATCAGCGGCATGTAAGTCAGTGTGGTGGAGAGAACAGTGACAGTTTCTTGTGGTGTGGTGCATTGATGACAGATACTCAAGTATCCAGCTAACTTCCGTATTTCTCTGACTCTCATTCTCTCATATCCCTCCTGCCTGCTTTCTCTGTCTTTTTACCCTTTTCTCCCCGCGTCATCCTCTTACTGCTTTTCCTGTCTGAACACTCTTGGTATCTTTATCCCTCTATTTTCTCTCCCATTCCCTGTTTTATACCTGTATGGTTTAATCCAGGTGCAGACTCTGAACGAGCAGGAGTGGGAGCGCATGCAGCAGGCCAACGTGCTGGCAAATGTTGCCCAGGCCTTTGAGAGTGACATGGATGCTTCAGACCTGGAGGAGGATCGAGAGACGATTTTCAGCTCGGTGGACCTGCTGTCCCCTGGTGGCCAGGCCGACGCACAGACCCTTGCCTTAATGCTACAGGAGCAGCTGGACGCTATCAACAATGAAATTAGGTACCAGCTGGGCCTCTGTCCATTGGTGATCAGATTGTACATCAGCAAGGGATGATCGATGATTTTGTTTTTTCCTGCGCCAGTGTTGAGGCGATTTTAGCCAACGTACTGTTAGAACCACGTTGTTTATAAAAAAATATAATCTCTAGAATCTGCATCCTACTGTGCATTTAGAGATGTGGAATGTCCATCAGCTGGGCCCTGTTACTCAGTGACCAGAGAATTTTAAACCTTTTAATTACAAACCAGTTATACACATGTGTGCATTGCAGCGACCCTGTACCTCCTCTCTAAATGCTGGCTTTTCTGGCTCTTTTGTAGCTGGATATAATTTGTGGTGTCTTAAAATATGATCATATTTTAAAGCTTGTGTCATACAGACACGGCTGCTCCAACAATTTGATGTGGTGATTCTCTTTTTTTCCAAACTGACTGTTTGTAACCGACTTGACCAGCTGACTTTCGCTAGAAGCTGATTGGCTGTTGAAACAGGTGACATGCCTTATGGCCTAAAACCAGCGACTGGTGACTTTAGCCAGACACGTGTTGAGACGGGCCAGTTCACACCACCGCAACGTTTTCTGCAACACTTTTGTCTTGTCGTGAATCTTTGGTCTGAACTGACCAGCTTTTCACTGGCATGCTGTGACGTAACACCCCCCACCACCCACTGGCGATCGGATCGCCTATCTCGCCCACCCCTAGTACCAGAACAAGCTTTGTAACTCCTGGTCTCATGTAACCTCATCTTTTTCACAATCAGTCTTTCGTGTTAAGGAGTGTGGTGCGTTGATTTCATTTCACCATCTCCTTCATTAATTTTTGCAGAATGATCCAAGAGGAGAAGGAAAGCACAGCCATCCGGGCCGAGGAGATTGAGTGCCGGGTAGGGAGCGGCGATAGCCTGGGAGGACGTTTCCGCTCAATGAGCTCCATCCCTCCGTCGCTGTGTGCAGGCTCCTCGTTGGGCGGCTCACCCCCCGGCTCTGGCCACTCCACCCCCAGACGCATTCCCCGCAGCCCCAACAGAGAACTGGACCGCATGGGTGTCATGACTTTGGTAACACTTCCTTTGCTTTGATATGACTCCAACCAGGATCATGCAGTTGTGCTGAATAGCACATTCCCATTTTGAAACTCACTCAACTAGTGTTAGTAGTAGTACTAGTAGTATACATAAGTCTAATAAGTGAATTAGTTTCTCTTGCACATTTTTTATGTTGGCGTTTTGGTTGTTTTCTTGTAGTTTAGATCAAAGAGGATACGTTCTTCTATGTGCTTTAACACTGGTTGCCTTTGTATGTTGATGTGTATTTATATGGTCTCCTCTCATCAGTGTGATTTGTGCACTAACATGTGTATGTATGAAAGTATGTAACTGTGTGTAACTGCCCCCTGCTCGTAGCAATATTGCTATGACCCCTACATCATCCAGAGCTCCCTCTCCCAGCAGACAGTAACTTACCTGCCCTATGGTGCCACTGGCTTCAGCCCTCCCCCCCCTCAGGCCTATAGCTATGCACCGTACTTTCAGGTACCTGTAGAACTCTCCACAGCTCCCTTCCCTTTCTTCCCAGATGGGTGCAGGCTGCCACTTCCTGTCCGTTCTTTTTCTTTTGACATCTCCCAATACACAAAGGACACTTGTAACCCCCCCCCCCATTGTGTGCGCTCCAAGAATAACTTAACTGTTTGCCTCAAAGACTGGCCCTGAAAAAGGGAACTTTTCTAGCTTTCTCTTTCTATCAGCGGTAAAATGGTTTATGGATGAGGAAACAGAAGACATGTGTTAAAACTCAGCCTCAGAGGGGGGGGGGGTGCTCTAGCACAGTGACAACATTGTGAAATGGGGTCCGTTGGGCAGAGGCACATACTCCTGGCTACTGGGTGTTTGTTTTTTTTTGTTTGTTTTTTTTTAAAGAGCTGTAGGGAAAGACTACGTATACATCCATCACAGGAGAGTTTGTTATTTTGCAGGAAACCGTCAAAGCTTTTCGTCATCGGATTAATTTGAGCTCTGTGTGAAAGTAGTACCCCAAGAACAAAACTACAGGTGACTGGCAGCCAGCGGACGCTTGTATCAGTATTCTAGATACACGAGCATTTGGACAATGAGTTGAAAGGGACACGCCTCTGATCTGGGGATCAGAATTCCCTTTTTATGGCTAATACTAGCGGAACAAAAGCATTGTTGTATTGGTTTAGAAACTAGAGAGCACACACCCCGTCTGCACCTGTGAGCCCGTCCTGCTCGCCTGTGTACCTCTGGTGCTCCAGTCTGCACACAGGGCTGCCTCCCTGTGTGTAACAGGCTGCCACTATTCTGTTGTTCTGTGTTTGGTGATGTTGTTTCTTAGGGCTATTTACAACATTTTCTCCAGCTTACAGAGCCTTGTTTCTGTAGGAACACATTGCTGAGCCTGTTGACCTATTGAACTGACTGCAGGATATCTTCTGTTATTGTAGGACCAGTTCCAAGACTGGCATTCTTTCAGCCCCTCCCCTGCAGACACACATCCTTTAAACACAGTTGTTTCAAAACAGAACATTGAGCTGGGGTGGAAATTTTGGTTCCAGGGAAGTATAATGCCATTGGTTTTCCTCTGAACACTGGAGCTGGTATTACTCATCAGTCAGTCCTTCCAGGAATTTATGATCTTGTGATTTCAAGAATGATCCCAAGTTCAATTAGTACCTGCACGTGTTCCGTCCTTGCAAGATTTCTGGGAGACAGAAACCACCATCGCCAGCCATTTCTACTTATCTGTCTTATTTGTTGAAGTTATGGATAAAATATTAATGTTGTTGATGATGATAATTTTAAAACAATGAGACGTTATTGTCCAAATGGACTGTTGTAGTAGAAGTGTTCTGCTGAGCGTGCAGGACTTAAACCGGTCCTGATGTTTATTGAACTAGAGCTGTACAACATTACAGACATGACACCAGTGCTGCTTTTAGTTTGGCAGATGACGCCTGAGAAATCGACTGTTGTCTCTAACGTACAGTAGTTCTGTTTGCCTTGTAAACTCTCACGTCTGTCTTTAAAGTCAAAATGTCACAATTCCTAAATAAGTAGAAAATGAACATTTTGGGTGATTAAATAAATTTTCTGCTCACCCCCTCAATTATCTTCTTCCTGTTTCCCCTTTTATAGCTCACTAATCTCTTCCTTGCTCTGGCCTCAGTGTGTTAGTTGAGGAAAGGAAATGAGTGATTAGGTATTTTTGTCCTAGGGGCAAGAGAATCTCCTGTAGAAATGTGGCACGCTGATGGCTTATTTGCTCAGCTAATGCCAGGCCTGTGAGGAATGCAGCGGGGGGGAGATCTCCCCCCCCCTTTAGGTGCACAGTGGAAAATATGACTAGAACGGCTCCGGTTCACAGGTTCAGGTGTCGCTCTGGCCATCACATAAAGCAAAACCACCCAGACTAGAGTCCTTTGATTTCCTTTATCAGTCTCCTTGAGCTGGGCTGCACCCATCCTCCCATCCTGTCCCAAGCTGCAGCGTGGTTGTTTTGCGGTGTCTCTTGCAGACTTTCTGCACGTCTTCACTGCACAATTAAACTGACACTTCCTCTGGGTCTCCACTGTTGTGCGTGTGCCAGTATACATCTGTAAATGTATATGTTGGTGTGATTTCCTGCTTGTGTGTGTGTGCATGGCTTGGTTCCACCGCTGGGCTGTTGTGCGTCTCACTAACTGCTTTTCTCCTCTCTTCTTTTTTGCCATGCTTCAGCCTAGTGACCTGCGCAAGCACCGCAGGAAGGTAAACTAGAGAGCTGCTTTACTGGGCTCTGTCGGCTACCTGTCTATCATCCCCGCTCCCTCATCTCCCAACACTGGCCCACCAACCACAATGTTAAACTTTTAGTTTCTCCATTCCATCCCATCTGGTACAAAATCCCATTCCTGAACACATAAAGATGTTGGTGTTTAGAGAATCTTCTGATTGAATACACAGTGTATTTAGGTAGCTTTATCTTTCCCATCACCACAGTGGTGATTGTCTCACATTTTGACTGCTGGTCAGCCAAAATGAGCATTTAAATTGCAGTATGCATTTTATTTCATTTTATTTTCATTAATAAATAAAAATGGATGCTATTAAAAAGTCGGCTGTCAAAACATGGGATATTAAGCAAGTCACGTCGACAGCCCACAAACTACATTTTTACAACTTTCATATGAAAGCAAAATGTGAGGCAATCAAGTCTAAAGTGAAAATCACTGCAGGTGTAACAAAAGGTGAGCTGTTATCGTGTTAAGTTGACAAAGTTTGCCTCTGCGCTTTGGCACCAGGTTGGTGTTTTGGAGTTTGTCATCTGTTGCTTCTGTGACTTAAACGTTGTCCCAAACACGATGAGAAACCAAAATCTTAATTTTAGCAGGACATAATACTAACTCCTAAGGTCTAGAACACTGTGGTGAATAGTCCCATTACTGATTTGGAAAACGTTCTTTGTGCATTTTTTTTACTTTTACCTCTAAAATGAAGTCAGCGTTACTTTTGTTTTGCTCGCAGAAATTCTGCAGAGTTATAGGCCATTGTGAACATCTGTGTTTGCAGCGTAAAGGGTGTAAATTTTTCCGTACAGAGTAAAATCCGGAGTGATTCTCCACATTAACGTGCGTCTCTCCCACTGTTGCGCAGTCTGCTCAGGATGACAAGGCCACTATCCAATGCGAAACATCACCCCCCACCACTCCACGCTCCATGCGTCTAAACAGGGAGGCCGGGCACGCTTCAAGCCACGAGGACATTAGAGACATTCGAGGGTAAGACCTCTTTGAAGACCTTCACCTCTTCGATCTTTCTCCCTGTCCACCATTCATCTCTGTGTTCTCCCTCCATCTAATCGCATAACTCTGGTGCACTAGTCTGGCTGGCCTGCAGGACGGCCAGGGTAGTAACCCCAGCAGCAGTAACAGCAGCCAGGACTCGCTCAACAAAGCAGCCAAGAAGAAGAGCATCAAGTCTTCCATTGGACGCCTGTTTGGGAAGAAGGAGAAGGGCCGACCCAGCATTCCCGGCAAGGACTCCCCCAGCCAAGGTCAGACACTAGGCACAGGGTTTTTATTCCACTACAGCACATGTTTTATGTAAATATAAGGCAGTTCCACGCTACCTGTATTGCTGTGTTCCTGACCCGGTCAGATCTCTGAACAGGGTATTTGTTCATGTTCATAGCTGGCACTCCTGAGGCAGAGAGCTCTCCTAAGGAGGGCTTAGGGATGGGCACCCTGGGAGGCCCTGCAGAGAAGAACAGGAAGCTGCAGAAGAAGTAAGCATCTTCCCAACAGTTTCCGCCACTCTCTTCTGTCGCCACAACTTATGTAGACTGAGGAAAATGTTTAAAGATGACGAGATACCACCGTACTATACAAGATGCCTAATAATGTGAAAGCGCTCGGCCCTCCTGCTGCAGTACAGTGCTGGCTCAGACCTTCACTCCCTGCCACCTGACTCACGCTCATCTTCCTTCCATTCCACACCTAGTCATTTCCCACAGCTATTATATGTTTGTTTTTTTTTTTATTGCAAACACCATAAATTCTGTTTTGCCTCCATGTAGCTCTTAAATTAGCATCAGTTCATTCTTTGTTTTATCGTTTTGTCAACCTGGCTCTTTTTTTTAAATTTTTTTCTTTTTATCATCATTCCCTTCTCATTCCATGTGTAGTCCAAAGACTGGGTAAGTTGGTTCATATTGCTTTTGCTCACGTTGCTTTTGCTCTGCCTTATCTTCTTCCCACACTTGGCACCACGTTGCCCTCAACAGTAACTCTCGACGTCCCCAAACAACTGTCCCTCCGAATGTCTGACTGCTTTTCCGTGCTGCTCTTTACCCTGCTTTCCACAGAGGAGCTTAACTAACAGGAATGTGTGTGTGCTGATTTTTAGTGAGTGACTCATTTTCCTCTCGCAGTTTTCCTATTGGAGCATGAAGTTATGCACTACAACTGCAGGAACGATAGTTAATGGAAGAAATTGACCAAATTGTTTTGTGAGTTTTCTCGTCCATAAGTTTGAAAAAAATCACAACACACTTTAATTGAAGCCAAGTTGTTAGTTAAGAACAGGCTTTTGGATTTATTTGGCAATCTTGTTATAAAGGGCAGATCTGCCCATCAGAGAATGAGCTTGTTCTTTATGTGGCACACAGCCCCATCTAGTGGCTGCTTTCTTCATTTTATAGCGTCAGTGGAGACTTGCTGCCATGCAAGTGAATAGAAACAACTTTCAGAGAACCTGAACTAGAAACTGCCTTCTAACATCCCCAAAAACCTCGAGGGATTCTCTGCTAAATGGCATTGTTCCTTCATTGCAAACAGAATGTGCATGAAATGGATGTACAGGTTTTAGAAAGCCATTGAAAAGGTTTTCCTGCCCTAAATTCTTCCCTCTGTGCATGTCATGCCCATCACAGGAATACATTCATACTAAAGTCATTTTCTAAGTGGACCCCTAAACCACTGGCTGTGGGAGAAAAATCTACCGTCTAATAAAGTTCCTCAGTCCTGAAGCCCTGGCTCTGAATAAGGACATTCAGATGAGCGTATTTGAGTCTTCCTGGGTTTCAGTTTCTTTCTTTTCTCTCAAACTCCTGCTCTCTGTTTTGGGCATGCATGTCAGCTGATGTCTCTGGGTTTGTGCACGTTTGTTCCAAAGGTGCATTTTGATTGTGTGCATATCGGGAGTTTATGGTGGATTTTGGTCTGTGGCTATGTACCTATGTTAGTGGCTTTAATATATATTCTGTGTCTCAGGCATGAATTACTGGAGGAGGCTCGCAGGCAGGGCCTGCCATTTGCCCAGTGGGATGGACCAACTGTTGTGGTTTGGCTGGAGGTACGACCGACACAATTGATCGATAACCAGAATCTGAAACACTTTAGGGGGGGATTGGTCTCTTTAGAGTTGCACCCATTCTAGTATGTAAACGTATGTACATTCTACATACACTATTAGCGTTGATCCAGGTTAACTTATGCCGCTGTCTCTCTCCTGCCCCCCTCTGGTCAGCTGTGGGTGGGCATGCCTGCCTGGTACGTGGCTGCATGCCGTGCCAATGTGAAGAGCGGAGCCATTATGTCAGCGCTGTCGGACACCGAGATCCAAAGGGAGATTGGTATCAGCAACCCGTTGCATCGTCTGAAACTTCGCCTGGCCATCCAGGAAATCATGTCTCTCACCAGCCCTTCGGCCCCGCCAACCTCCAGAACGGTACGTTTCTGACAAAAACACACACATACTGTACGGGATACACTCGCACACATGCAGCTGCTCGTTTCGGTATTATTTCTATGTAGGTGATGCCTTTAGAGCTCTGTCTGCACATTCTGGCCGTCTGATTGAGCATGACACTTTTATTGCATTAACATTGTTAACTGCTTACTTATTAACATGTACTGAATTCCTTTTGCTAACAGTGACAACAATAAATGAACAAACTTTTCTTCTCTCCATCCCGCTCTTTCTGTCCATCACTCTTCTTTGCACACTTCTCTCACTTGTGATTTGGGGGGGGGGGCGGGTTTCAAATGATCAGACCACAGGAAACGTTTGGGTCACACATGAAGAAATGGAAAGTTTGGCAGCCACACCTCGCACGGTTAGTCTTCCCTGATTGGCTGGGCACCGGTGGCTTCTTGTTTCTGTGGTGACTGTCGAGGCTCGTTCCACGTTGCCTTCAGGACTGCCGGACCTTCCCATGCATATATATTAATATTTCACACTTCAGTATTAATCTGGCTTCATGGAGTCTGACCAGGCAACTTGAAACGGCAGCCTTATTCTTTCCGCTAGTTTGTAGTTTTTCTTTCCTCCTTGTGGGTATTGGTAGCTTACTTGTCTCGTCCCTTAGACCTTCCATACTTTGTCTGTTTCTGCTTTAACATTAGGTAGTGTTTGGTGTGTTAGTGCTGCGTAGTGGTTTAACAAACACCTGCTGCCACGTACCACAGCGTTTTAGGCGTTCTGCTCTGTAATTAAAATAAATAAATGGTTAATCTGCAATGCCATTAATAACTGCCATTACTGCAGTTGGTTTCTCCATTTTTAATTTTGCGTAAATGGTGTTTGAGTCGGCCAGAACAATGTATTTAAGAACAAGGGAAAATAAGCATGACGTTCTCCCTCCCACCGTCAGCTTTACCTGTTCAATTTTGATGTATTTTTTAAATATAGCAGTTTCTGCAGCAGTGCAGTATATTAGGGTTTTGCGACGGTATACATGCAGTGAGACAATATATAAATGTGTCTGCTGTCAGAGATTGTGCCTTAATTTATATCTCTAGGTGTATTATACCATTTTGGGCAAATAATCTGCTTTATTGGCAGTATTGGATTTGTTTTATTCAGTGTCATGAAAGAATATTGAATTTCCTCGATTTGCCAAAACCTACAGTTTCTCAGTGGACTTTCAGAAAGTTCAGTATTTTTACATGATGTATTGATATTGAAAAATCAACTTGCATAACAGAGGATTTTGTCCACGTTGCCCGCTTTGCTATTGTTTTGTCAGTTTTTATTCCCTGTTTGATGCCTGAATATTAGTCTGGCTTGTTGTTTTTACTTTGAATGATATTTTTGACATTGAGCTGCTCTAACCACTGCTGCCTCACTAACCCCTCACCTTTCTGTTCTTCTTACCATGCTCACTCTAACCATGCTAACACCAGGAGGATGACGAGGGTAGCTGGGCCCAGGTTTGCACACATTCCCCCTAAAACCCCACCTATGCTCACCTTCTGAATTATTCTTAACACCATCTTGTAGTTCATGTTTGTTGTTTTTAAGTTTCTCATAGAGGGGATGTCACAGTTTTCCCTCTGCATTTATTTCCAGATCACTTTTCACTTGCGGTGAATTCACAACAAGCATGTTCAAATTGTGCAGTTTTACCCCTTAAATTTACAGCAGAAGCATTTAAACTTTATTTGTATAGCTGCTTTCATACAGGTGCAGTTCAAAGTGCTTCACAGATGATCGGATAATAAGTGTAGACCATAAAAACAAACACACAACTTAAAAACAAAAATATAGTTTTTAAGATAATGAAACCAATGCATGTGAGAAAATAAGAGATGAAATTTTAATAAAATAGATTTTAAGCTAGACTAAACACCAGATAAAATGGACAAAGGACAAAATACATAATAAAATATAAATGAAATATAAATTACTCATAAGATGGGGGACCTTAAAGACCTTCTCCAGACTATCTACAAAGGTGGCCAGAGACCAAATTATAAACGTGAACAAAATAACTGCTGCAGATTCTGAAAACGGGTCTACTGTCTACTTCTTAAATCATGATTCTGTTTGATTTTATTAAGTATAATGTATGTTGGTACCAGTCACACCTTTAGTTTTGCTCATTGTTGACGTTCCTTTTAGAAGGAACTCCACCCACAGCTGGATGGTTTCTCATCACAGGTTTTGAAACTTGTGGTTACTGTGCAGGTTTCCTGTGTAAACGGCAACCGCCATGCAGATACTGTAAGAAGATGTAACTCGTACAGTAAACGCCTTTGAACACTGTAATTGATTAAATGTTAAGGTTGAACAGTGTAGACTGGTTAGAGCACAGCCTACCTACAGTGTGACATGGTGTTAATGCAGTTGTGTCTAATCTGTCACGTTAAGAGTAAAACCATAGTTCCACTTATCAAACCTCCTGAGTGATGATGTGCATCCAGTCAATGTTTTCAAGTTTTGGTTCTGGATGAATAAAAAATTCTTAATAATTCCATAAAATTTAGAAAACGAGTAAGAAAAATCAAAGTAAACTGAAGAATGTTTGTGGTGTTTATGTACTTAGAAATGGATTATTCTAACGAATCACTTGTTGCGGACAGAACACTTTATATTTACTGTAAGACTGTATGTAGACGCTAGAGCCGCATGTACATAAACGCACCCTCACGAATACTTCAGCTGTCTCTTCTCTGACCGCAGACGTTGGCGTATGGAGATATGAACCACGAGTGGATTGGTAACGAGTGGCTGCCCAGCCTGGGTTTGCCGCAGTACCGCTCCTACTTCATGGAGTCCCTGGTGGACGCCCGCATGCTTGACCACCTGACCAAGAAGGACCTTAGGGGACAGCTCAAAATGGTGGATAGCTTCCACAGGTAAAACGCAACAATTAAAGGATAACACTGGTGTCATTGTATCTGTCTATTATTACCAATGAATTCCATGAAGAAACCAAAATCAACAATGAATTTATCCTACATAACATACGTTGTCTGTTAGCGGTGCACCGGTTCTTCTCCATCACCGGTGTCATGTTCTGACACAACGTGGATTTTGCAATACCGTCATTACTGTGATAAATGTTTTAGAAAATTAAAAACAACAATAAGGACTTTAGTTTTACTTTCAGTTCAGTCTTGGTCTGAATACCTGTCTTTATTTTGTTGAAAAGAAAACATAAAGCGTCTTCACTATAGTCTGCTGCTGTTCACGTGAACAGAAATTGAACGTCAGACGCGAACCAGACGGAGCGAGAGGCAGTTTGCTGTTAGTTATCGACAAAGAAACAAAGGTTGCAACACGATCAATTTCAATCAGCAAGACAAAACAGCGAAACGAAGGGTCCTTATTTCTCTGAAAAGAAATGAATCGGGTGTCGGAACCAGTGGAGAGACCGAGGTGGAAAAATTGGTACCAAAAAGGGGAGTACTTCTGTGATTTGGACCTGGTATAAATCATCTGATGCTGCGCAAACGTAAATGATATGTAAGATTTGCCGTCGCGTTGTGACAGCCAAAGGTGGCAACACCAGCAACCTGTTTCACCATCTATAAAGCGTCACGCCCGTGAGTACGAGCACGCAACAAGGGCCAACGGCACAGGTGGTCTGTCTGTCTGGGGCTTGGAAGAAGTCTGTTGTGTTATGCATGATGACCGAAAGTAGCTCAAACATGGGGCGCACATTACAGATCAACAATTGGACCAGGCTAGCATGTTATGGACTCAGGGGCCTAATCCTACCAAGTACCTGTCCAAGTCTGAGAATTATTCACACAACAGGTGGTAGTTAACCTACATTATGGGGCTTTTGATATCACGGTATTACAAAATACTGTGATATCATACTGACCGTAAAAAACAAAAAATACCGTGATATAAATTTAACGTCTTATCTCCCCCCCCCCATTGCCTGTGTATCCAAAGCTTGATGTAGCTTATTTCTCTGTGCCATAGAGCTCCATTAACTGCATGTACAAGGACAATACTTCTTCAACCCGAGTGAAATCATTCTGATTAGAGATTCCAACTTAATCCGCCGGAAACGTAACATAAGAAGTGGGTATTTGGGGGGTTTGGCTTCATTCATCCATTTGAACAACTTGTTTCAAGCCTTTCGACCATTGAGGTGTTAAACAATCCTTAAATCTTTCACGGTCTGTTGTTTTGCTTCTGATCGGGTCCGTCTCTTCTGATTGAGGCGGTTACATGAGGCAATTTTATTCTAATATTAGGAACCATGTAAACACCGCTATTGCTGTCCAAAAATCATGAAAACGCAAATACTGTTGCATTGGGAAATACCAGTGAGAAAGATGGAATGTGCATCAATGCAACAAGAGTAGATTTTGCTGAGGTGACGACTGACGGGGATCCAACTGTCTGTGTGTCCGTGCAACAGGAACAGTTTTCAGTGTGGAGTGATGAGTCTGAGGAGGCTCAACTATGACAGGAAAGAGCTGGAGAGGAGAAGGGAGGAGTCTCAGCTGGAGCTTCAAGGTAACAAACCAGTAACGCGGTAGGATACAGTATTGCACGTCTTCTGTGAATTACACTCGAGCTGGACTTCTGTCATTTCAGAAGTGCTGGTGTGGAGCAACGAGCGTGTGATCAGCTGGGTTCAAGCCATCGGGCTGAAAGAGTACAGCAGCAACCTTTATGAGAGCGGAGTCCACGGAGCGCTGCTCGCCCTGGATGAAACCTTTGACCACAACACCCTGGCCCTACTGCTGCAGATCCCCACGCAGAACACACAGGTACACACAGCGTGTCAGGACACATCATGTGAGCTGCAAGCACAAGGTCACAAAGGTCACATCCATACACCTGACAACATGGAAATGGACTCAATCTCCCATATCTGTAACGCTACAGGCCAGTTCAAAGATCCATTACGTTACAGCTGCATTAATCAATATTTTCATATAAACAATGGATGGCATTGCTGTGTAATGTGTCATCAACCTTGTTCCTTGTTGCCTCTGGTAAGCCTTCTGTACGATACCTGCCCAGCATCTGACAGCAGGCAGACCGTTGGTGAGCAGCAGGTCGAGGAGAAGCCATCCAGAATAAGTGCCATAACAATGGGTTTTAAATTCCACTTGACATAAGTGCCACAAGCTTGTAGCTGCATGCTTCAAAGGCACAAGTGCTTAGGCAATGAGCTGTGTTTTTGTCTTCTCTAATAAAGAGAGAGCATGTTAGGTGAGCAGGTACAGAAACAAGTGACTTGCTGTGAACCAATACCCACTTATCATGAAATCAGAAGAGCTGCTCAACATCAGTGGGTAAGACAGAATGTGATGGATGTCCGTGTAGTAGAGTAGTGTTACCACCCAGCCTAAATTCAGGGTGTCTGCGGGGTATTAAAAGGTATTAAATCAGTTTAGCAAAAATTAAGACCCTTGAAAAGTATTAAAACGTCTTAATCAGCATTTTACGAGGTATTATTTGGAACTTAGATTCAGACTCTGTGATTTGCTATCATTTATGGCCAATGTTGTATTTTTTAGGCCAAATGGAAATGTTTGTTGATGAAAATGTTTTCTTAATGAGAGCGTGTGAGTAATAAACCTCGCCTTTGGGTTAGTCTCTACTTTATTCTAAAGAGTTTTGTTCTGACTTATGTCAAACTTGGACGGTTTTGCAATCTCAACATAAATGTACTGGTATAGAACTGTAAATGTTATGTGTGTTGCAGACAACTAGTTACAACTTGTGGCGTTGCAGTCTTAAAATTAGTTGAAAGGTCTGGAATATAACCTCAGGATTCCTGCATATACGCTGACGTTGTGTGATGTACGGTTGGCTGATGTGGGAGCCAGATTGGATGCATTGGTTGTCTCAGGACGAAGGGCGTATCTAGAATTTATTTAAGCGTTAAATGGCTGCTTTGAATTCAGTAACGGTCGGTGCTTTTCCTGCTCTTGTCTCTTGTTTTCTAGGCCAGAGCAACTCTTGAGCTTGAATACAACAGTCTGCTTGCCATTGGCACAGAAAGGAGAATGGAAGAGGTGACGAGCATAACACACAGTAACACAAACTGAGTGAGAAATGACGTGCGATGCCAGCTTCCCCTCTCCTGCACACCTCTTGATCTCTCTCCACCTCTCCTCTAGGATGACGACAAGAACTTCCGCCGAGCTCCGTCATGGAGAAAGAAGTTCAGGCCCAAAGACATGAGGGGGGTGTCCTTGGGGGCATCAGACACCCTGCCCGCCAACTTCCGAGTGACCAGTAGCAGCGCGGCATCTCCCTCCATGCAGCCAAAGAGGAGCCCGACGGACGGTAAGCGGAGGAGAGAGAGCGTGTGCATGTGTGTATTATGCCGCTGCCGTTGCTGCTACTCGCTCAGGCAGAACCTCTCCGATGGGCCCTGAATCGGCCCCGATTCCTCGTGTCCCCCTTTTAAATTCTTCTTGAATGGCTTTGCTGCTTGTTTATTATGCTGTGACTAATGGCATGTTTTTGCATGTGATTTTTGCCAACATGGACACACAGGAAGTCAGTCTATACAGAGGCTGGACACTGCCACAGTCAGGACCTACTCTTGTTAACATACAACGGTAAGATCACACGCATCGACTGTGACTTTGAAATACGAGCAGCACGTGTACAGTGTGGCTATTCCCTCACGGCTCTTTTTTCCAGGCAGAAAGCAGCTTTCCTCTCGGCTCTAATAACGCACGTTGTACGCCTTCTCCTCTCTTCCCCTTTGTTTCTCCTCCCATACGTCCCCCGGCTTCTGTCCTGCTTCCCCTCTCGTGTCCGTTCATCTCTCTCTTCCCCTTCTCAGTTTATCCTCATTATTTCTATAGGTAACCGCTGGTCTGACGACGAGGGGGAATTCCCTGCATTCAAGACCAGGATGATGAACTGAAATGACTTGCAAGGACACTAAAGCGATGTTGTTGTTTTTTTTGTTGTCATCACAGAGAAAGACCGTACTCACCGATCTCAGTATCCCTAGAGGAAACGTTCTAGATTTATCTGCATTTGTTATTATATTTATGTAAACCAATGGGACATTTTATTTGATTTTAGAATTACTATGTAATCGTTTTTCGCCTCTATTCCCTTAATCAACCCACTTTTTTAAAATAAAAAGCAACATTTCTCCACTGTGCCCGTATTAAGCTCAGCTCTCAGATGTATGTAACTGAATGTTTCAATTGTCTGGACTTTGTATATTTCTACCAACAGACATTTTATCTAATCTTTTTTTATAATCCTGATTCTATTGACCAGATGTACGTTTTTGTTTTCTTCTTTTGATTTGAATTCTAGTCATTAAATTTATGCTTAAGTGACTTTGATATGTGCTATAACTTAATTCATATCCTTTGCCCTTTTTAACTGTTGCAATTTTTGTAGTGTATTACCTGTGATTTTGTGTAAATGCAGCTCTTGGGTCAATGGATGTGTGAATATCAGACAAATTGCTGGAGTTGTCGGACTGTTTCACAAACTGCTCAACACTGTGAGTCATCCATCGCCATTAAAATAACTGCTGGCAAGCCAGGTGATGGTGACGACACATATCATGTGAAACGGTGTATTTTCTCTTGTCTCTTTATTTTCCATATCTGCGAAACCAAAATGAAACTCTTGAATTTAAGAATTAAAGCCATATAACAGTAGCGGGTGGGAACAAAAAACAGAGGGCTTCTTTCGGCTGCAAGTGAAAACAGAATTCAAGGTTGTGTAGTTGAACTTGCATGCAGAACCTTCTCCACTTCTTCCCCACCCTGCCACACCCAGCTTGCCCCTTTAACGAAAACCAACCTCCCTCACCTCTGGAGAAACACGCAGACAGGCTCACTTGTGCAGGAGGACTTGAAACGTACAGATGAGTCAAAAGTGTGGCGTCTCCTTCGATGGACCAACTTCACTGAGGCCTCAGTCGCTCCCCGCTGTGACTACATAACCCTCAAGGCGGTGCGATCCACCCACAAACCTTTTTTAGGAACACTTTGTGAGAAGATTTCATATCAAGCCTTATTGTTTCTTAAGTCCTCTGGTATTTATTATTACTCATCCACGCTGTGGTTCATCGGTTGTACTTTCAGAGCTGAAGCCCCGGTTTGCTCCTGTGAACGTAGCAACACTTCGTGTCTACGTTTGTCCCGTCTCCACTCCCAACACCGGTTCCACCGTTACTTTTCATGGCAAGTGAGAAGGAACCGAAGACTTTTCTTTCATCCTACATGTAGTTGAAGCTTCCTTTTTTTTTTTTTGTATGTGATTTAGTCATTTATGCACAATGCAAATCATGTTGCTGTTTTATTCCTGCTCTTCCCGTTGAATCTTCTGATCTTGTAACAATGATGTACAGTCTGAGTACTTATAAACTATTTTTATCACAATATTATTTATTGCTTACTTTCAATAAAATACTGAAACTTATTTTCCACTGCAGATAAAGAGACTAAAGCTTGTGTTTTCCTGTCTGACTTTTGGTTTCTTGTTGGATTTCGCAGACGGGCTCCTTCAACAAGGTCAGTCATATGTGACAATAGGCAGCATCCACCCTCATCTCTGCCTCTGTTTTCAGGCAGTGTTGCAATGATTGGGGGGGGTCAGAAAGGCTTTTTTTATGGGTCCCTAATATCTGAATAATTTCCCAGAAGTTTCCCTAGAAATAACTAATTTGGTACCAACTCCAGGCCAATTGAGACACTGGAGTCTGTCTGTACACTACAAGGAAGTGAATTAATTGCTGGTGGAACTGGGCAGTTTGTAGTCGGTGCACCGCAGATGAGCTCAACATGCAAAAGTGTGGTAAGCATACAATGTTTACTAACTAACCCAAGGAATTAACATTTGCATGAATTTAAATGTGGCTGTACTTTCTAGGATAATCCTGTTTTCCCTGTAATTGGTACCAAATTCTTTTGTAATTTCCTTGCATATTACCGTGCTTATGTAAAGTTGGAAGGTTTGTTTTTAATCCTCTTTTTAACATTTTATCAAAGGGGTGTTCAATGTTGCATTTCAAAGTGAAAGCTCGTCACAGTGAGCTAAAATCAATATAATCATATTGTGTGCGCTGACACACAGTTTCGGAATGTACATTTTACATTAAATCACTAATGTTTTTAAAATGCAAAGTGAAAACGCCTCTATTTATTGTATTGACATCTTCCTACGGTACAGCGCGGAGTGGGGAAAATGACGTCACTTGCTGCTTTTATTGGCCATTATGCGTTTCATTGTGCGTTACGTCACTTCCGGACGGTCCAATAGAAATCCATTTCCGCAGGCTGATTGGGCCATCGTTACATTCCCCGCCCCCTCGTGACGTCACCGGCGGTGGAGCTCCGGGACACTGGGAGAGCCGGAAGCGCCAACATTGCTGTTTCTCCATCAGGGCGGGCTACATCCAGCAGGGGGGGGGTTATTTTTCATTTTAACCTGAACACTTGACTTTAGACTCTGGTCGGAGCTGCTTTTGCCGCACACGGTGAGTGTCAACGCCTCCGTTGAAGGATGTTAAGACGCTGACAGAGTCGGGACACTCGTTCCTGGAGGGCATGTTAGCTTTAGCCAGCTAGCTAACTGGGAAAACTGGAACAGGAAATGCCACAGACGCAGCGACCACCACGGTTATTCCGACTTGGGAGCTAAACGAAGCACATTTTTAAAAAGATTTTTTTATGTATTTTAACCGCTGCTCGTCGCTGCGTGTTGCCGCCCCCCTCCAGCGCCTGTCCGCGGCCGCATTCAGCATCACAGCGTGTCGTTAACTGCGTTATAACCGATGGTCCATATAAACGGTTTAGATGTGACCTGACCCACGTTGAACCCCCTAGATTCATACAGGGTGGACGTCAAACGAGCAAACCCGCGTCCCGTCACGGCAATAACGTGAACTGTACCATGTGCGCCCTGTTGTCCAGCCACAGCCCCGCCTCGTGAAACACTTTGGTCTCAGGACAAACATTTTGGGATTTGGACGTGAGCGGCAGAATGGGTGTGGCTGTGTTGTGGGAGAGAGGCCTGTCATGCAAGTATCTGGAAGCTGGGACTTGCCAGGCTGCTTCCTGGTCTGAGGAGGTCTGGCTTCCTGCGAGGTGAGCAGGAGCCACGTCAGTCTGACCACGTTGTGCCGAGTCAGGAGTTGGGTTTAGCACAGAGGGCGTTTTGCTCCAGCCAGAGATGCCAGGTCGCTGGAGATCTCCCAGAACCAAACCAGCACACCGCATCATTTAGTTCTGCAGCATGTCTCGGTCCACACGGGCTCCAACGTGATCCGGTTGTAATGTGCCCCGGATGGAAGTCGAGCTTAAACCTTGCTTTTCAAGCAAAGCTGCCAAACATTCTCTAGTTGCAGCTTCTAAAATGTGAGGATTTGCTGCCTTTCTTCTATTTTATGCCATTGAAAATTTAATATATGGGTTTTTTTTGTAGCTTCTTTGTCCCCTTGACATTTTGGAGAAAATAAGTGGCAGATTAATCGGCACTGGAAGTGCTTGCGTTTAGTCCCTAAATGTACGAACAAAATCCACAGTCCTCGTTCTTTGCAGGCTTTGAGTCCAACGTCGACCCAAAGGTTGTCAGTTTACAATCATCTAAACCGGGAAGAGCAGAGAATGTTGGTAGTTTTTGATTGATAAATGACTAACGTGATTTTAAATGCATGTTAAAATGATTAGAGTTTTTCTACATTTAACTAATTGATTCATTTTTTTCCCAGCTTCACATGTGATGAGCGATTTGAAAAATCTGGACAAAACTGCAGCAAATAGTCTGAACATACGGTTATTCCCAGGGCTTTCGACTTTATCCCACGGTCGTCTTCGGCTGCGAACAGACCCTCAAAGACCAACTCTTTAATCTGGTTCCTTATGAAGTTTGTTTTTCTCATTGTTACGACTTCTTGTGTTTCAGTGCGTTGTTGCACTAAACATGTGGAAGGCAGCAGCAGGACAGTCGGTCAACGTGGCTGTAAACGATGGCGGGGACGACTGGGAGACCGACCCAGACTTTGAGGTACCTACGCAGGCTTCCTCCTCCCTCCGTTCCCTTTTTAGATGGTTCTCCTCAGGTCTGCACTCTCCTCGTCGGCGTTACTTGCCATTAAACCCGTTTTGTTCTCCTGGATTTCTAGAATGACGTGTCGGAGAAGGAGCAGCGCTGGGGGGCCAAGACAGTGTCGGGCTCAGGACATCAGGAGCACATAGAGTGAGGAAGCCCGGCCATTCATCTTCCCTTTGGTATTAAATGCAACGTGGAAAAGCCCCAAAATGTTTCCCCTAACTCTGTCCTTTCTCGGCGCAGCATTCACCAGCTGCGTGAGACGGTGTCCACGGAGCACACCAGCTTGAAGCAGAAGGAGCTGGACACCATGCCCAAGGCCTCGCATGGATATGGCGGGAAATTTGGAGTTCAGCAGGACCGCATGGACAAGGTGAGAGGGACCACAAGACCATCACGCACATATTCAGGCCTTTTCAAGGAGCACGGTCCCAGATTCATCGCCGCATTGCCAGGTGAAGTGGTGACGCTGCAAAAGAAATATGACGTTGACCAAACGAGCTCACCCCAAGTGCTCTTTAGTAGCTGTTCTGGAGCTTTCATCAGCAGATGGATCTCCTAAATAAACCCGAGGTGAGCTTAACATGCTCAAGTGTCCTAACAATCAGTCACAACGTCCACGTGAAGGGGGAGCCTGACATCCTTACGGTGTCTTCGTGTTCTGCATTTCTGTAAGCTGTCTGTTGGTCTTGCACATGGTTACATGTTTTTATTGTAAAAACTGAGGCCCCTTGAGCGCCAGGCTGAGCTCCTTAATTAAGTATTTCACCGTAGTGGGATGTCCTTGTCCAGCAGGAAATAACTTTGTCACGTCATGCGCCTGCTTCCAGTTATATAGGCTGTAGCCCCGACTGTGGACTCATCTCCAGATCAGTGATGCGGTGCCACCAACACAAACCACAGATCCGTCTCTGCAGGGATTTTGACTGCGCGGCTCTGCTACAGAGCAATGAGTGTGTCACTTTTCTTTGAGTGGGGAAACTAGTTTTGCTGAGGCTAAATATAAACCAGCCCGCTAGACCCTGCTTTGTGCTGCTAAAATATCTGCCGTTTTGTAAAGAGGGCTCTCGTTGAAAATTCTGAGATGCCAACATTTTCACAAATCTAAGTGACCCCGGAGGCCTTTGAGCCTCTGCAGGCCTTCCTCACACGTTCACGCCGGCCTGTGTGTGTGAACCGGCTGAGTCAGCTGTGGCCGTTTCACACCGATGATCTTCCCTGGCAGCTCCGTCCACCCACACCTCTCTCTCTCTGGGCGCTGTGGTCATTGCTGCGTGAATGTGATGACCGGGCACTCTTTACACCACACTGACGTCGCCGCCTCGGACGCCCCCTCCCCTCCTCAGACCTCCCCTTATTGCCCTCTTTATATTCCGAAATTGTGTGTTTTCTGTGTTTCAGTCTGCTGTGGGCCACGACTACCAGAGCAAGTTGTCCAAACACTGCTCCCAGACGGACACCTCCAAGGGCTTTGGGGGGAAGTTTGGGGTGCAAGCCGACCGCGTTGACCAGGTATTTCCTGCTCTAATCATGTTATTAGTTTTCTGGACAAAAGCAACAGTTAACTGAGATTATCCCACAAAATAATCTGACCTACTGTAACCGAGTGCCTCTGTTACAGCTGTACACGATGCTGCACCACAGTGCTGATGAACACTTGGTTACGTAGTCACAGCTAGTTCTGCAATGGGTCACATGTTTTTGTCTGTTACACTGTGCATTTCAAACTCGCGCTGTTATGACTGATGGGGTTAAGAGGGGCAAGTAAGCAGCCGGTAGAATAATCGCGTTGCTTCCTTCTCTCTCATTCCAGTCAGCTGTTGGCTTTGAGTATGCCGGGAAGACGGAGAAACATGCTTCGCAGAGAGGTGACGTCACATCTTGTTGTCTCTCTAGACGTGTGCTTCAGCCCCAGATCACCCGCAGTTTAGTTTGGCAGACACTTCCGAACGAATCCTAGTCGTCTACAGGAGACACTTATTCCAGGCCCAAACAGTTTAAAGAGCTTCTGGCTGGTGGCCTGTTGATCTCTGCTCCGCCAGGATCCGGCTGTACAGACACGCCACGTTTGCAAAAATGTGTTCATGCTGCTGGCTAATTGAGCTGTTTTGCGTTGTGGTGTTTTTTTTTTTTTCCTGCCATATTAATAGTTGCAGCGCAGTTTGTAAGTGTAATGAAAGTGTCATATTATATTGTTTTCAGGCTCCAGCACGTTGGATTTGAACTGAAACATGCTAACTTTCAGCTGTTACACGTTCAGGTTAAAGCAGATTTCAGTCACTGTAAACTACTCATAATACTTGCACACTGCACTGTGTACTGTGTGAACAGTGACCCCCAGTGCTCTGGCACTTCACTCCGGCTTCTTAGCTTTTAGTTTTTTAAGGCTGCATTCCCATGGCGCCGTACTGTCCCTCCCCTTGTGTTGCGGCCATCCCCTCCGGAGTACAGAACATGTGCCCAATTCCAATGGGTCCTCAGTAGTGTCACTATTCAGTAGTGCGGATATCCTCCTTTTTGCACCACCAGCGAGTCTGAAGGCCAGCTCAGACCAAAGATTCACCACGAGACACAAACCGTTTGGGAACATCGCTGCGGTGCGATCCGGCCCGTCTCGACTCGACTCGACCCGGCTGATGGCGCCGCCTGCGACTCGGCTTGCCACGTCGCCAGCGGCCCGGTTTTAGAACGTACTGCACAGCCAATCGGCTCATCGCAAATCAGCCCGTCATCTCAACCCTCTCGGTTTTTTGTTTTCGCCGTTTATCAACTCTAGAAATGCAGCTGTAGCAGTAACTCGTTATCACTGTCCTCGTTCGTGTTTTATGATACTGCAAATTATCTCCAGCTTCAAAAGAGCAGAAGTACAGAGTGTCGTTGCTATGGAAACACCGTTTTGTCTACTCCCATTGGTGTAAACTGGCAGGTTTCGGAACACTACAGACTGGCGCAAGTTTCAACTTGTCTCGTCGCAAATGTTTGGTCTGAACTGGCCCTAAATGAATCTCGTGGATTTACAGTCAGCCTGCTTGATGTTTGATGGTGAATATGTAGTTAAATAAGTGTTTTGATTCTGGCTCCTGCCAGTAAATGATAATGGGGAATTTGGAATTGGGCTGCTTCATGACCACTGCTTCCATGCTGCTTCACCCTGACCTTTGACCCTTGCCCCCCCTGCTTTGCTGTGTAGACTACACCACTGGGTTTGGGGGGCGATACGGCGTGCAGGCTGATCGTGTCGACCAGAGCGCACTGGGCTTCGATTACCAGGGCAAAACCGAGAAACACGAGTCCCAGAAAGGTTTGTCTAGACTTCCTGCCATGCGACATTCCCATTAACCCGGAGCAAGACGGAGGAAATGGCAAATGGATAAACACACACACAAAACTTGTCTCGACTCTGCGACCCGATCGTGTTACTTTCTTCCTCTTCCTTCATTCCTCAGCCTTTGCTTGCTCACGTAAGGTTGCAAACGATGTCTTCGTTTGACTTTAAGCTCTCGGTTGCATGTGTGATGTGATGTGATGTTTGTTTTCCCCGTTTCAAATAATACATCAGACCTTATTATAGAGTTTGTAAGATATGGAACACATCTGCCTCAGAGGCCTTGGGAGTCTTTTTGGATGTATGTGGCCATTTCCTTTCTGAAATGTTCTCTCCTTGAATGTGTCCCTGCTCCCTCCTCGTCTCACATTTCAGGTGATTGGCGCAGACTCCCCAGCACCTTCTGCTCTGTGGTTTGGGCATGCCCCAGCTGGTTTTCTGGGGGAGTGGGATATTGTAATTTGGCATAAGTTTTCCTTTTAAGCATCACTTGCTGTGAAGGTATGGGTTTACTTTCAGCAAACATTCTTTTTCTCCTTAAAATGGCAGATATTAAACTGAAGTATGCTTGGTTCGCATTATCTCTGACAGGAAGAGACTTGAACACATGTCGCCATGACACCTCGGATAAACTGTAGTGAGTCAAAATACATACACGAGAAGAATCTCTGGGAAAACACAGTTGATGTCTGCAACGCAGTGACGCGAGGAGAGAAAGAGTTAGTGGTGACAGACTTGTGTGCCGTGGGCTAATAACTCTGCTCCACCTCTTCCTGTCTTAGCCTTCATTTCTCTCTCTTCAGATTATGCCAAGGGCTTCGGTGGCAAGTTTGGTGTTGAGACCGACAAGGTGGACAAGAGCGCCGTGGGCTTTGAGTACCAAGCCAAAACTGAGAAGCACGAGTCCCAAAAAGGTTGGTGTCGCCACAGACGCAAGAACACAAATATAAAATGGATAAATTGGCAAATAACACAAGATAAACCTGTACAATATATTTCTTTTATGAAAATAAGCAGCTGTACAGTTTGTGCAGGATGTTGAGCCAATCGCTACAGCACAAGATTTCAGACTGAGACCATCAATAACTGACGTCCACCTCCTTAAAAAAAATCAAGTGGATGTTTTAGTTCCATCACGTAAACCTGTTTGGCTTTTTGTGACCATTACAGTCGTGGGAGGATCAGGTTCCATCCAATGAGTAGTCATTATTCTTCAGGCAGATGTGCGGTACGTAACGCTGGTCTGTGGTATCAAATATTGACTTTGGTGTCAGTCTCCAAAGTCCAGTATTGATCGTGCTGTAATAGTAGTAGTACTTGGTGCTGGGGTATGACGATCATCCAGTGCAAGAGACGGTCCTGTACTATAAGTGCACAGAGTGACAGAATTACTGCCAGTATATTGTTCACGTGTTATTTATGTGCTGCGATTGCCACTTGGGCCTGTTTTCATGCAGCTAGTGATGTTTTCATTGGCCAAGCAGTCTGTTCAGTAAGATAACAGCCTCCTGGGTGAGTCACGCCCTCAGGTCTGTCCTGACTTGTCTGGACTCTTGAGTTGCAACGCAACAGAGCAGCTTGACCTGTAGCTTCTTGTCTGACACACCTGCACATACTTTCCTGCCTGGTTGGCCGACTGCAGCTTGCAGATACGTGCTGACGACCTCAAGAATTCCCCACAATGCACCAGGCTGTGTTTGCATTGATAACTGGGTCACACGTGCCGATAACAAGCCCAGGCGTTTGAATGCAACGGTGCTAAAACGCACATCTACATCTATTTTGCATGTGTTTTCACATCCAGGCCTTTTTAATCTTTTCCAGTTTAGAGCTTATTTTTCCATTTTTGTACAATCTGCGCTCTACAGACTTGAGTGAATATTCCCCCAGAAAGTCGAGGCACTGCATGGTGAAAACATGACATTTAGTGATGTTTAAATCTGCTGTGACCCCGTCGGAGCCGGCAGATTAGTGTAGAGCAGCGTGGTGATCTATAAGCAGCTTCTCAATAGGAGTACCAGGAAATCCACTACATCGCGTTATGCATCGCTGGTGCAGTACGTAACAATCGTGACGCCATGATTTTATCCACATCACTACAAAATGAGGTTTCGGAAGCCTGTTTGTGTGTTAATGTCTGCGTCTCTGTGTTTCTGCAGACTATGTGAAGGGCTTTGGGGGTAAGTTTGGTGTGCAGTCGGACAGGCAGGATAAGTCGGCACTGGGATGGGACCACCAGGAGAAACTGCAGCTCCACGAGTCCCAGAAAGGTACTGGTTCTGATTTGGTCTCTGTGGGTTTTAGGAGACACACAGTGTGTTTGAGCAGGACAGAGGCTAATGGCTTATTTATGGTAACAGACCATAAATAAGTATCATATCCTTAGTGTTCAGGTGTTCTGCAAATGCTTCAGTTTCTCAGACGTGAGCCAAAGCTGGTTTCAGCGTTTAATGTAGGTTTGCAGTTTCATTATTGACGATTTTCGCAATTAATCATTTAGTCCAAATAGTGAAGGCTGTGCCTCAGTTTCCCAGAGCCCAAAGTGACGTCTTCACACTGCTTCTTATCTCCCACCAACAGTCCAAAAACCCACAGAGTCTTCTGTTACTGTGAGAAAGGACAAATAAACGCAGCAGATCCTCACGTTTAAGCAGCTGGAACCAGCAAACGTTTGACATTATTACTTGAAACTTGACTAAAGCCACTGATCGATTTAATTTCCTTTTGATCGACTGATCGTTGCAGCTCCAGTTTAATGTTCACAACCAGGGAGCAAAATGAAGCCCAGCTCAGCACGAGTCCTCTGCAGCTGAAGCATGTCAGGTTTTATAGGTCTGATAAACGAGTCTTCTCTATAGTAAATACACCAGTTAGTAAGAAATGTGTAGGACGTATATTGGCATTTTTAGTATGTATGTATTAGTATATTTCTCATTGCAATATGGGCATTTTTAAAGAATGTTGCTGCTTTATATTTCTTTTGTTGAACAGCTGTTACCGTTTTCTGCAGAAGGAAAAATAAACTCTTTTCTCTTGTTTAAACTGTTTCATGTCAAACGCTCCGTTTGACTTTTGCTAGAACTTTGAACGGGGAGACTGTGAACCAGACCTCAGCCTTTACACGTCGTCTGCTTTGAGTTTAGACACGATGTGTGTGTTCGCTGCAAAACCTTTGTTCCTCCTCAGCTCTCATGTGGTTTTATTGTGGCTTCGGATGTGGTCTTTCAAAGGCTGACAACTTCCTCAGTCTGTGGGTAACAAGAGGTTCCGATAGAGGAAGTGAAACTCCAGCTCAGATTATTTGCCTGCGAGGCCTTTAGCTGCTGCGGTCACTCAGAGAAAATACGAGTATGTTGCTGGCTCACCAGCGTCGCAAGCGTCTCAGTGGTCAAAAGTAGAATCCCTTTTATTCTCTTTTGGAGGAGCAGTTTAGACATTCAGCGTGGCCTGCGTTCATCTGCGACGTTCTGACAGTCGGAGCCACTTTGTGCTGCACTTCTCCAGGGCTGAAAATGGCTTCACAGACTCTTTGTACTGCAACTGGCGTCTTCTCAGAGAAGTGACGATGATAAGAAAAGAGAGCTGGTCCAATTCCCTCAATTATATGATGTTGTGTAGCATAGGGTACCCTGGACCGCCCATAAGGCATATTTTGTTATTTCCAGGTGGGAAAGTAACTTTTGAAAATCTGAACATCTAGCAGCCACTGACAGATGTTCAAATTCCCCAGCTGCTCACTGGCAAATCATTATTTTGGGTCTGAACTCTTAACAGCCAATTTCGTATTTTACCAGCATGTGGCTGCTGCTAATGTCCCGCCCTGTTATTTTATATTTTATAATTTTTTCTGGTAGCGGCACTCTACTTGAATGAAACAGTTTGTTCCTGCTGCCCACTTCCAGCTATAACCAGCCTTAATTTTGGGCCAGGTGATATCGAGCAGTGTACGGTTTCATGTAAATCTCCCGCGATACAAGCCAGAAAAATGGCTAGTTTGTTTGTAAAATGTGGAGTGATGTGTATTTACAAATGCATATAGCTTCTCGACCCATTTAGGAAAGGCGACTGCTCTAAAAATACGGCCATGTTGCTGTGAAAGACCGCGTATCTGTCGCAAAGCACCCCGTCGCTAAATGTCAGACATCCTTCTGTCCTGAGAGCGGAGCCACAAACAGGAAGCAGGTACAGTGGAGGGAGGAAGTGACCGCAGCAGAACGAGTCACGCAGCAACAGAAACCGGGAATGAGCTTTCACCAGAATATTTCCTTTTGTAAAGCCAGAATGTGTTTGAATCCTGAAAGGCCTGCCCGCTGTATCGTTGTCTCTATACGTCTGTCTATTTATGTGTGTGCTGCTGTCTGTCCGTGTGTGTTGTTGTGTTGCAGACTATAAGCGTGGGTTTGGAGGGCAGTATGGGGTGGAGGTGGAGAAGCAGGACCAGTGTGCCCTGGGCTATGAGCACAAGGAGAGCCTGGCCAAGCACGAGTCCCAGAAAGGCACAGATACTACTCCCCTGAACACCACACCATCTCCACCACCTCCCATTTCAACCCCTCCTGATCCTTCCCCACCCCTCTCCAGAAAAACAAGCAGACTTGCTCCTCCTAGCTTGATGCCCAGCGGCTGTTTTCTTTTAAGTGACGGACCCGCCTTCCTTTCCTGGCCGGGGGGGGGGGGGGGGGGGGGGGGGGGGGGGGGGGGGGGGGGGGGGGGGGGGGGGGGGGGGGGGGGGGGGGGGGGGGG